>JADDOH010011598.1:0-66839 GCA_016648135.1 Agrypnia vestita
TACCTAAACTAATCATTGAATATCAAAGACCAGTCCAGAAGTGTGACAGTTCGAGAAACAGAACTATCGCCACAGAATAGAGAATATGCTATCGCTCAAAGGATAAAAATTAGAAATACTGTCGCTTTGTGGTGACTTTGGACTAGACTAGTGTAGAATGAGACACAAAACGCAAAATAAATTTTGAAAAACAAGGTCCATGTGCCATTAGAATCTTTTTATAAAATCATATAATGAAGAATTGGTGCAGCCGAAACTTTCAACTTTCAACACTTCAAAATGACTATTTTAATAATATCCGTTACCTACATAATGTTGATATGCACAGAAGAAATTAATAATGCAGTAAGAACCTTGTTCATGCAATAACATATTAAATTGTTATTCAAGGCCCGGTTGTTTCAATTTGGATAAATAAAAGTTCGTTTAAAAGCATAGATTTTTACGGAAACGGATTTCAGACTTGTCAAATTTAAGTTTTGACAGTTCGGAAACCAATAAATTCAGTAGTAAGTAGAAGTTAAAATATTGTATTCATTTCTATCGGTGAAAAACTTTTTGAATGTGATAAGAATGACCTTGAATATAATTTCTCTAAAATGCCAGTGAATGATGGACTCACTAGAAAAACAGATTCACTGTAACATATACATAAATATAGTTGGTTGAGAGATTTCTAAATTGATAAATATTTCTCATTAAGAATAGCATTTCACTGTGACCCGCCATCGAAATGTCAAGGCCATATAAGTAATTTGTTTTTAATAAATTTAAATCTCTTTGATATTCCTATAAATCATCGAACTTACCATTCTGTGAAATAAATTGAGTACATACTTAATTGTTTCCAATATCAATTTTAGCTGCAATAACAGTCGTCCGCATGGAGGGACCCCCACAATTATGCCGCACCGACGAAGTAGGCGAGATTTGCGTATTGTCTGGCGGTACAGGTACTGGTTATTGGGGACTGCCTGGTCTAACTGCCTCTGTATTCACCCTGAAACCTCTTACCCCTGAAGGAACTCCAGTGGGTGATCAGACTTATACCAGGACTGGCTTGCTGGGCTTCCTAGGACCTGGAGGTGGGCATTATGTAACTTATTAATAAATTTTAAAATGTCAGAACATTTCTACTTTTAATTAAAACTCTAATAATACTACCACCATACTACTATTATAAATTGCTATAAATATACTACTACTATAAAATGCCATCATACCACTGAGGATTTAATTTATTTATTTCTTCAGGTTTGGTGTTTATTTGTGGCTCTCGGGACGGTCTGATGACTGTAACTGGCCGGAAGCACAATATGGATGACATCATTGCCACAGTCCTAGCCGTGGAGCCGATGAAGTTCATCTATCGCGGGAGGATTGCTGTATTCAGTATCAGGGTGCTGCGGGATGACAGGATATGTGTCATAGCGGAGCAAAGACCAGACTGCAGTGAGGAAGAGGTGAACTGTCTATTTCATCGCTTAACTCTCCTAAAATGTGAAATAATTACCACTTGACTTCATTGACAAACAAATTTTTTGAAATTTAGTAAATCAATTATAATTTATTAAATAAATACCAATTATTTTCTCTTAGACGTTTGAGATTTTTTCAGGGTGAGGTAAAAACTTTATGTAAGCATTCCACATTTGTCAAGTTTTAAATTTATATTGATAACTTAAAAGACCAGATGAATATCACTTGCTGATAAACGATAGAATACAAATTGTATTTAACATTAAACCTCACATACTAGGAGAGTTTTTTAATTACGTATATTTTGTTAATTATATTTTGCTTTTGAAATTAGCGGAATTACATTTATATAAAATAATGCGATCAAATTTTATAAGCGTTGTTTGGTTTGAGTAGTTAATTTGACTGGCGCTTTTG
Organism: Agrypnia vestita; assembly: GCA_016648135.1. NCBI lineage: Eukaryota > Metazoa > Arthropoda > Insecta > Trichoptera > Phryganeidae > Agrypnia > Agrypnia vestita. Next base: position 1,897 of record JADDOH010011598.1, read on the forward strand.
AAATTTATTATTTTTGGATAATGTGATAACAATTGCTGCTTATTAATTTTTACTTGACCATTGCATTTTTACTTGAGCATTGTGTGGAATTGTAGTATTTATCCAAGGAACCGGGGTAAGTATTTTACCACTTGCTATAGTGGTATACCTTTTTCACATGTCGTGGTGATAAAATGAACAATAGATTTTTTTATGTGCATGTTTGCGTCAATAATTGTGTACCCTTTATATGCGCCTTGGCGTAGAAAAATGGATCATGTAAAGTGAAAATCAGAAATGTGAAGAAAATGCTTGAATGCATTACAAATTTCATAAGGTATTGAAACCAGCATTTATTTCATTGTGGTAAATGTACCTGGTCCACTGTTGGAAACAGGTACAGGATTATCAGTTACTTTGCAAATGATTCAAATTATGTTTTATTTAAACACATTTTAATGCGATATTTGCGGCAATAATTTAAACACAGTGTTCAGAGGGTTTCTTCTTTTGATGGTGGGCCTCAAGGTGTTTTGATATATCTGTAAACTAGCTACAAATCTCGAAAACTCAATATTAGTGAAATTCTGAACTGAAATGAAATGCGGTGTTGCGAAGAATATGTAATTGTGAATTCATTTTTCCCATATGTGTGTAATATTCTTCTTGTCTCACAGTCATTCCAGTGGATGTCGAGAGTTCTCCAGGCTGTGGACTCCATTCACCAAGTGGGCTGTTACTGCCTGGCTCTGGTGCAGCCCAATTACCTGCCGAAAACACCCCTTGGCGGTATACATCTATCGGAGTGCAAGAGACGCTTCCTCGAGGGCACACTTCACCCTGCAAATGTGCTCCTCTGTCCTCACACATGTGTCACAAACCTGCCCAAACCCAGAGAGATACACTCAGGTTGGTCTCCATCTGTTTCACTCCCTCTTTTCTCTCATTTTATAGTGGTGTTTAATTTTGAACACTACTCTTATTTTCTACTAGAAGGAGGGAAATATGGGAATGTCGAAAGATTTATACAATCTGTAAAAACAATTTTCAAATTTGTTCACACAGAACCTAAAAAACAAGGATAACTGTATTTAAAAATTATCCTCAAATAAATGCCGAATTGTTTTCTATACTCGTATATGTCCCACATAACTTTCCACAAGATTGAACACAAGCGTAAATATTCTACTGCGTCAGTTTTATCATTAACCTCTAAAAAAGTGGGTTTTGTCAGTAAAATGTGCACGGAGGAGAGACTTTGACATTTTTAGTTGTGGCTATTATATTTCAAAAAGTTGAGTAATGTGTCATTGTAATGTCTGCATTTTGGCTATACTCATAATAAAAACCATCAATTACAACATGTAAGGCCAAACTCTTCTAAGGAATTTTTTTTTTCATTGTACAACCTACCACCAAACATACGTACTTCTTTAGAGGTTAACATCATATTTTAAAGTTAATTGTTTGCCATTTTAATGAGATATTTATGTATTGCTTTCCATTGCAATTTTATGTTAAAACAGACTTATTTGCTTTAAATAGAGTAACTGACATCATTATAAGATGAGAGGATTGAGTTTGTCTTTGTTAAAAAAATAAAATGCCTAAAACTAAATGTTTTCCTGGTGGCATAATTGAAAATGGAACATCCCAAATATTGATGTTGAGTAACAATAAGTGGAAAGTTAATGTATATAAATTGTATTCAGCACGTTGCTTTTTCATTTGCATCCCTCCTACAGTTGTTTCATTTGGAAATTAAACTAACAGAATGTTATATGTGTACCTCTATGTACAAATGTAAAATTATTTATGTATGTATATGTCTGTAATCACACAGAATAAACTGTTCAATCGAGTGTCTAATGTTTTCTCAAGTTTTGTTCATGACCTATCTCATTTACCATTCATTCACGTTTACTGTATACTTTACATATTGTTTTTACTTCATACTCACAACTGTTACTTCTCATTTTACTGGGTGGCAAAATATTTTTCCTGATGGCGATACTATTAAAAACCTTTAATTTCACACTGTTGAATATTTGTTTAAGCGCTGTACGCTGTGCTTGTAAAATTACTGAACTAATTTATAGACACGTGCATTTTTAGTTTTTTTACCGCATTTGAGCTGCACAAAGCCTTTTTCCTCTCATAATTTTTTGTAATCTTGTAAATATTCTGTTTTACTTTTCATCATTCTCAGACATTTCACGCAATCATTCATAAACCTGGGGTGTTCAGCTTTCTGCACAAGGTCGGTTCTAGAAACTTTTGATGTAGCGTTATGTTTCATTAAAGCATTTTTGGTTTTGTATATTATATTTTGTATATTGCATTGAGTGTAAAAAAAATCAATAATGTGTGCCCTTACGAGTAAGAAACCGTCTATTTTTGAGCAAACAGAAACAATGTAAATTTACCATATCTGTAAAGTAGTAACATCGTCATCATAAACAGTACAACACTACTTTAGAGGGGAAGTCTTGGCACACCTGTCGATGTAAATATGTATGTGAAATATCGTGACATCCACAAGAATGAGATTTCTATATCCCCATCACATTATGTTAGTTGATGTAACATTCTTTTCCTAATCTGGGCATTGCAAATGTCATTTGATATGTGCCTATTGAATAATTATGGATAAAAAATATTTAACCTGTTAAATTACAGTTGATCATCCAAATCAATAATATACCAAAAAGCAAACATCCCCATCACATTATGTTAGTTGATGTAACATTCTTTTCCTAATCTGGGCATTGCAAATGTCATTTGATATGTGCCTATTGAATGATTATGGATAAAAAATATTTAACCTGTTGCATTACAATTGATCATCCAAATCAATAATATACCAAAAAGCAAACCTTGATTCGACATTTTAAATATACTATTTAAGTCTTTCTAACTGATTTTTTACATTGGCATTAAATTCTTTATAATGAGATTTCTGAACTATATAACCGACCGAGTGCAACAGGAGGTTCACCCTTTAGTTGTTCTTAGATTTTTTATTTATTCCCCGACCAACATTGCGCCACAACAGTAATAAAAGAGGTAACTGAATAGTTTCATTATTGTTCAAAATTATTTTATGCAACATTGACCCTAAGATGGTCTTAGTTTATTTTGCCTTTAAAATTATTCCTGGGTCTTCTGGAAAATGATAGTTGCCTGGGGAAGAGGAGTTGACAATGAATATCACAGCGAGTGATGATTTGACTTCTCTAAATTTATTTCTTTACGATGATTTCCCTTTTGTCACATTATTTTCTGGGAGACCCGTGTTTTTCCTTGAATAGAAGATTGGTAAATGCGAAAGTAATGTGCAGATATAATCATTACAATGCAATTTGTTTTATTTAATCTCATTTTAACCGTTTAAGTGCTGAGCAGTGCTATCGCGCTTCTTCTGCATCCTCTCTAAAATTGCGTGAAGCGTGACGGCGCTGCTCACATCACTGTGTCTTCGCGCGCGAGTTAGATAGGTAAAAATTTAAGCTTGCCGAGTGTCCGCGAAGTTTATATTTTATCAAATTCATAGTTTGTGTGCAGCTATGATTTTTTCCTATTGTACCAATAGAAATTAAAGAAAATGGCTCAGCACTAAAACGGTTAATGACTGATCTCTAAAAATGTCTTCTTTATTTGATTTTACTTTTATTGAATACTGGCTTACAAGATTTAAAACAGCATTGTGATGATTGTACAAAATCTCTCAGGAGCAAACCTCTCAAATGATTTGATGTATGACAATCAAGTTGTGTTGCATTTCCGGCAGTGTCCACCACCAATTGGCTGTAGACTCAATGAAAAACTTTTGTAGTTAAGTAATAAAGCAATGTTTAGTTCAGTGGCCAACTGGCTGGAGATGTGAGTAGGCAGAATTGGTCAGTTACCTCTGTTGTGGCAATGTTTACCTGTGTGTTGTGTGGTGTGACACCGACAACAGGCGAGTGTGTTGCAGACGTGGGTCCGGCCTCGGTGATTGTGGGCAATCTGGTGCAAGGGAATCGGTTGGCTAGTGCCCAGGGACGAGACATGGGACATTTGGATGACTCCGATGCAGCCAGGAAGGTTAGTTTATCACTAGACACGTAACATTATATTTAATGTCATAAATAGTTACTTACTTTATTGCAAACAGAATATTGATCTTCTTTCTGCTCCGCAGTATCAATTCATCTCGGAGATATTGAGATGGCGTGCCAAGAGTACTTCGGACCACATAATTTTCACTCTGTTGAACTCAAAAGGAGCTGTAGCCAAAGTCCTCTCATGCTCCGAGTTACACAAAAAGGCTGAACGTATTGGAAACCTTTTGTTGGAAAAGGGTCGCGTGAATACAGGTGAACATGTCGCCCTCATCTTTCCTCCTGGCCTAGAATTGATATGTGCCTTCTATGGATGCCTTTATGTGGGAGCAGTACCAGTCACCATACGGCCACCCCATCCGCAGAATCTCCAGACAACCTTACCCACCGTGAGAATGATTGTAGATGTCAGCAAATCCGCACTTGTCCTTTCCAATCAAAATGTTATTAAGTTACTCAAGTCCAAAGAGGCTAGTAATGTTGTAGACATCAAATCATGGCCGATGATCCTGGATACGGACGACATGCCAAAGAAAAAATTACCAATTATGTATCGTGCTCCCACAGCAGAGATGTTGGCCTACTTAGATTTCAGTGTATCAACTACCGGTATGTTGGCTGGAATAAAAATGTCTCATGCAGCTGTCACTTCCCTTTGTCGGTCTATGAAACTAGCATGCGAATTGTACCCCTCCCGGCATATAGCTCTGTGTCTGGATCCCTATTGCGGTCTCGGATTTGCCTTGTGGTGTTTGAGTAGTATCTATTCTGGACATCATTCCATTCTCATTCCACCCTCAGAGGTTGAGGTAAACCCCGCGTTGTGGCTAAGTGCAGTATCTCAGTACAGAGTAAGAGACACTTTCTGTTCGTACGGTGTAATGGAACTCTGTACTAAAGGACTCGGAAGCTCAGTCGACCAACTGAAGTCTCGGGGAGTCAATCTGGGTTGTGTCCGAACATGTGTTGCCGTAGCTGAAGAGAGACCCAGAATAAACCTGACAGCATCATTTTCTAAATTGTTCTCTGCATTGGGATTAAGTCCAAGAGCCGTCTCAACATCATTCGGCTGCAGAGTAAATATAGCGATTTGCTTGCAAGGAGCGTCCAGCCCAGAACCATCTACTGTTTATGTTGATCTTCGTGCACTGAGGAATGACAGGGTATCTCTGGTGGAAAGAGGAAGTCCACACTCCCTTTGTTTGATGGAATCAGGAAAGTTATTGCCCGGGGTTAAAGTAATTATTGCCAATCCTGAAACAAAAGGCCAGTGCGGGGATTCGCATTTGGGAGAAGTTTGGGTTCAATCACCGCACAATGCCAGTGGATACTTCACCATATACGGTGATGAAAGTGATTATGCGGATCACTTTAATGCTGAACTAGTGACGGGAAATACAGGAGAAGTGTATGCGAGAACAGGGTACCTGGGTTTCCTGAGACGAACAGAAGGTGCCCCAAGAAGTGGGGAGGAAGGTGGAAGCGATGCAGAAGCTGATTCTGGTGACCAGCATGATGCAGTATTTGTGGTGGGTGCACTTGATGAGACTGTCATCATGCGTGGCATGAGATACCATCCAATTGATTTTGAAAATTCCGTCATGCGCTGTCATAAAAAGATAGCTGAATGGTAAGTAAATTAAAACACTTGCAAATTGACATATTTATTGAGTCAACATAAATGAATCGAAAAACTAATAAATGTAAAAAAATTTCAGCGCTGTATTTACATGGACAAATCTTCTGGTGGTAGTGGCTGAACTCGACGGCAATGACAGCGAGGCTCTAAACCTTGTGCCACTAGTAACCAACGCGGTATTAGAAGAGCACCATCTTGTGGTGGGAGTAGTAGTTGTTGTGGATCCAGGAGTTGTACCTATCAATTCCAGAGGGGAGAAACAGCGCATGCATCTTCGCGATGGATTCCTCTCTGATCAGATAGATGCCATTTACATCGCTTACAACATGTGAAACAACAGGTCATTTACTATTTGAGATATATTCATATTTTTCACCCTTTAGCATTGCTGGTGCTCTCACTCATTTTTGTGTAACTATTGTAAGCTATTTTATCAGCCTCCGTATTCTATTAAATGTAGTGGCTTTTATGGACCTTTGATGTTAGTATAAATCAAGAACTGTTGATTTATACTTTGTCAACTTATATAATACATTTATCAACTTGTATTCTATCTAACTAGTATTGCTGTAGCCTAAGAGCCATTTGTTTAATCACTAGTAAATGGAAAAATGAAGAAAAAAAGCATGATTTTTCATTTTCTGTTCAACTGAGGGGGTATTCTTGTCTAGAGACATGAATTTCGGGCATTTTTTAGAGCATTGTAAAAAAAAAACAGAATATTTTTGGTATACATTTTTTTAAATTCGTTTATTTATTTTATGTCTGGATAGCCGTAATCGAAAGTGTTTACAATTATCTTTGAATTTGAAAGGCTTCTTCAATCTTTATTTGAATTTATCTTCAATTCTGCCTTTTTCTGACTCAGACTGACAAACAGCACAGTTATTAGAAGTAAAATCGTCCATAAATATGTGAAATAATAAAATAAATCAGTAATAGCTTCTTTAAAAAAAATCAAACTAAAGAGGAATTTAAAAAAAGTGTAAAACAATTATGAACACATTCAAGTATGTGGAAACAGCGCCAACCAAACCTATTCGCCTATATCAAAGCAGCAACTGAAGAAAGTATGCAGTTTTCATTGCATCCCCAATTTTAGGAACAACGACGTAATATATGTAGATAAATTAGATTCCACAATTTAAGTATTTGTGAAATACATAAAGGACTTTCTGGTTTTAAGTTTTCTGGGATATTCTACCATGTTCCTACGACCTTTCTGGCCTACGTTTCGGATCCCATTGCACAGTTAACCTGTCTCCTTTACCAGGGCTTCGGCCTAGCTAAGGAGACAGGGAACATCTTTTATATAATAAGAAACATTAATAAAGAATTAAAAACACTGAATGTCAACTTATAGCAATTCAATGTATTGTAACAAGGCTAAAAAGAATTGCTCACTTCTGTCACATGTGTGACAGTCCTATCGAAGAATCCAGAATGGCCTAGCGTAATCTATGGCTTTCGGGAGGCATCTAAAACATTTGAGAAACATCTATAAAATTCTTGAAGAAACATCTATTAAAAAAAAGTTACGGGAACGTTCTCCTAAAGACTGGGAACGCCTAGAAGATTCGATAGCAGTTTTGGCCAGATATAAATAAGACCGTGCGCGGAAGTAAGGGGTTCAGCGCGTTTGACAGGTGATAACAGAAGCAAAGGCAGCCGCGGACTACGGAAGCCAACCGTGCGATAACTCAGGCGAATAATCTAGCAAGTTCTTACTTTGCAAAATAAACCGAAGCGAATAATACTTACGAAAACTGGATGGAATGTTCTAGCGTATATTGAATAATCAAGTGTTAAAGCGATAATAAAATGTCTATTTACGAGTGATAAATTACGAAATAGTGTAATTTAAAGAATAGCATTAATGTTAATAGTGTTAAGTGACTTTGTACATTAAATAATTAGTTAATCAGTGAAGTTTTAATTAATTCCTCCCGCAACCACGACACGTGACAGTAATTATAAATAAGCAATGTTTAACTTAATATGAATATGTGTGCAGATTCTGTTCTGTTCAATTAATTAAATAAAAAATATATAAATGGGCTGATTACACAAAGGATACCCCACACCTGTGCTCGCCTTTTTAATAAAGCCATTCGTGTTATTAGTTTTTTTAATAATTTGTTAAAAAATATTTAAATTATGTGACTTAAAATGTATTGATTTATCGCGCAAAGGTTAAAAAAAATTTAATGCAAATTATGGGCATTTTGGAATTACCGAGGTTATTCAACTATGGAATTTTGGGACTTGTGTGTTCTAAAATTTACGAATTATGACAAATTTAGAATTATCGGGGTTCAAATTAGTGTTTTACTGTATTAAGTAGTTTGATAAGCATGTTTTTTGTTGAGTGGCATTTTTTTCCTTTTTCACTTACGCCGGCTGTGAGGTCAGGTATTACGTGCCTGAGATGAGTTCACACGCATGTAACCCCCATCGTCATTGGCAGAAATCTGGCCATTGGTCTGCTGCTCGGAGCGTCACTTAAAAATATAAAATGTTCAGTTTAGAAATGTCTGGGTATGAGATACCCGACCTCACTTACGCCGTGTTAAGTGCCTACTTCTTGATAAACAATTGTAATTCTTCATTTAAAGTTTTGTTATATTTTTTTAGGTTCAATTTGGAGTTACTTGAAGCCAAGTTGGATACTGGATAATATACATATGTATGTGGATTTGTAATTACAAAATGCTGTTAATGGAATTTTGTAAATGAAGACATATGCAATACACTTTAGATTAATTTGGTCTACAGGCCATTCTTAGTGGAGCTGCTTTATTTCATGTAAAAGTTATACTCGAAATGATTTTGCAGGAGATTTATGAAAGTGAAGAAGTTTCTCAGCATTGTTGAGATAATAATGATTTTAAATAATGACCTGGTCTGTGGAATCATTTCCATATAACCTTTGTATTTTCAATATTCCATCACAAAATCTATCAATACTTTTCATTGCTTGATATATGTATAACATTGGTTTTAATAATTTTCATAACATGGAGCAGTATAATATAAGGGTATTAGATCAATAAATACTGGGAAAGTGACTGATAATTTATATATCTATAATACATATTTCTTAGGTTTTTTGTTATAATTCTCATACTATATCCAATTGTTTATTCAAATTTTATTAATCACCTGTTTATCACATTGTTTTATAATAAATGTACATCTAAAATCATCACATATATACTTTTAAATATGTATGTACTCCAATCATGCATTAAGAACAATTTTTTTATATATTTGTATTTTAAATGTGAGTCTTATTTTTAACAAAACCATATTAGTGCCCTTGTCTAGCAGCCAAAACACTAGAGAATTCAGTATTATAGGTTTTACACTAGATTAAAAAAATACAATGTGATAAATGCGGTAAACTCCTGAAATGATGCATGAAAATGACAATTTAATTTACTATGGACCAGTAAAAGTGTGTGAACGAGGATGAGACATTGTTTTCACATCTCGGAGATTTGACAGTTTCCATCACTCTGTTGGTCTCTCTACTCTAAATTGTCCTTTAATTGTGTTTCGTGACCTAAGTTTCATTCATGTTCACGCACCCTTATGGATATGTCAACAACACTCCCATACTATACTGCTCAATGTTTTTAGTTTGTTGATAAATAAAATATTATTTGGACTATAAATAATCTTCAATGAACATTTGTAAATGTATTGTATGAATACTTTGTATAATTTTATGATTCAGTAAAGTGGGTAAAGCTGCATACGTTGAATGTCTTTCAGAAATCATTGTCTGAATAAATGTACCTATCTCAAAACTGAATCTACGAAATCATAGCAAAGCAAAGAGTTATCAGTAAAATTTTGGCAACTTTATTGTGTAACTAAAAGAATTGTCTTACTCATGTCATACAATTAGGTCAAGGTCAAAGTTATGGTGTTTTTTCCAGTTTTTCCATACATTATGTCAGTAATAACAAAAATCCTGCTAGCTTCAGTTTTCAGTCTTCAAGGTGTTGTTGTGATTAGTAAAATTAATTCTGAAACCGAGATGGCAAATATAATACCAGGTGTAGTCGAGTACAAGTAACAAAATATAAAAAAGGAAGATAAAAACTTTTTTAAATGTTTGCATACTTTGTTATTGCGATTCTATTATATTCACATATATTTAAAACATGCTGCGTTTCTTCCCTTATCTCTTTCGGCATTTTTGGTAGTGCATCTCCATTTTTTGCTAATTACATTAAAACCCTGTTAATTCGAACTCGATAATTCGAAATTCGCTATAATTCGAAATTTTTAAAACTTGCGTGTCCCAAAATGTGAATTTCATAGTAAATTATTACCGTTAATTTGAAAACCCCGGTAACTCGTAATTCGAAATATTTTTTAGCCCTTTGCGCTATAAATCAATACATTTTAGTTCTCGTAATTCGTTTTTTTTTAATTTGACAAAATTCTAAAAAATATTTTAATTTTAAACGCAAGTACGAATAACAAATATGTATGTCAATATCGGGTACTTTAGTAGTGAAATGTCGCAATCTTTGTAAAAATTGCGTTTTCGAAATGATTTCTTTAAATATGAAAAACAGACATTTTTCACAAAATTAGTGGCTTTTTTCGCGAGTTTCGATTCTTGGCAAATTTCGCAAACAATTCATGGTACCTTAGCAATACCCTTTTTCTATACATATTATGTTGCGATTGGAGAATCCTGCTTGCTTTCTTCAGTTGGCTGCCTTGATATGAGCGTATTGTTTAGTTTGTGGTGTTTGCGATAATCCACATACTTAAACGCGTTTTAAATTTGTTTTCATATTTTTAAATTTGTCTTTAGTTTGATTTTTTCTTCTTCTAATAACTGTGTTTATGTTTTTAAAATGTTTAATTTTCTTTGTAAGATGTTATTACTGACTTATCTTATTATTTTACGTATTTATTGACAATTGTATTGCTAGTAACTGTACATTGTTGGTTTGGGCCGGAAAAAAGGCGGAATCAAAAGTTAAACTCATGTGAAGATTGAAAAAGCGTTCCATAAATTCAAGTATATGTAACTAAACATTTGTGATTATGGCCATCCAGACGTGATGGATATGGAAAAAAAAGATTTTTTCGTAAGTGAGAACAGCAAATGTGTCAGTATGTATTTAAGCAATAAAAATGTCACGATCTTTGCATAAACATAATAAATATGTATTGCGATTTCAAAATGATTTCTTTAAATGTAGCATAAATTTAACAAAATTAACGGTTTTTTCAAGAGGTTTAGAGATTTTTGGCGAATTTCACAATCGCATTGCAATTTTTTTTGTACCTAAAAGTTCTGCATAATTAAATTTTTTTTTTGGGTCCCTTGAATTTCGAATTAACGAGGTTCTACTGTATAAAAGTTTTTCATTGAGATTGAACTTCCATATCTGAATTCCCAAATTCAAATTGTAATACAATTTAAATGCATTGTTAACATTTTTATTTCACTCCAATAAGTACACTATAATATTTTATTTAAATTATGGTGCATGACAAAGTTTACAATTCAACTGTAAGTTGATTTTCATATTTAATATTTTAAAAATTGCCGACTTATGCTCGACTTTATACAGTAACAAAATAACTGCAATAATATCATTTGTTGTCATTCATGTATTATTTTGAACCTTAAACATTCCTACAAATCTTGTATATCCTTCTATGATAAATTATTGTAATCTGAAATGTAAAATAATTTTTATACAATGACATCACATATAGTGAAAATCTATTTTAAATAATAATAAATTAGGTTTACCTGAAAAATCACATTTCTTTTCCGTTGACCTAATTAACATTGCTCAAAACGGGAAGGGTCTTTTGTTCTTGCATATATTTTTTTTATATATTGAAAGTGAACATACTCTGCACACATTTTAATGTTAATAAAAACGCGGACAACCTTTTGATATCTTTGATCACGTGTTTTAAATCATCCATGGTATATTATAAGTTTTATGTAATGAATACAATAATTAAGGTAAGATTTCAGTAGTAGGTGATCAATAATCTGGAATAGTAACACAGTCTTGTATCGTGGCATTTTTCCAAATACAGGCCATTAGAGGTTGGTCAGATTGATACTCTCATTATTTTACACTAAGTTGTATGCTTATTTTTGGCCCTCGCTCTATAAATATTGATTTTCTAGTGAACAGCTCAATCGACCTCGCGCAATAAATGGCCTGAATTCGCAGCACATTAAATAAATTTATAATTTCCAGCATCACACACCATTAACTTATTACACACATTTTCAATAGGACTGTTTACGGAGTGTAGATTATTTTGTAAGTTGGTTGAGTATTAATATTGAATTCGTGATATGTATATTTTTTTAAATATATAATATTTTGTCATTACTTTATTTTTATTTAGAATTTATCTTTAGTTTTATCAATTTTATGTGTAGTTAAATCTTTTGTGAAAAGTACTTTTTTTTATTAAATTTTCTTATTTTGTGTTATATTTAATATATTATGTCACTGGCTGAATTTTAAATTAAAAAAATTGCCAGTTTTTCAGTAGTGGTAACCTAGTGCATAATAATTTTTGAAATATCAAATTATATTAATTGATGTAAGCAATCATCTTTATATCAAATATTAAGTCTTCCAATGACTTGCTGTAATTGCAAACATAGTTTTTATTTTATTTAAAAATTATTATTTTATGAATTTGCGCCCAGACATACAACAGCAACGAATTTTACATGGTCTACTTCAAATCGCTCTCTGATACATTAATACGTATTAGAATTTGTTTTAGACATTGTCATAAGGGAGAACCCTGTTTTCATTTTGGCACAAACACTATGAATTTATGTAAATCTTTTAGTTTATGATATTATTGCACAATTTTTAACTACTTTATTCAGAAAATGTCATATCTTAGTCAATATGATAGATTTTTCTTCAAGAAAGTCAACAGAAAGGTTACTTCGTTGGAAGATACTTTTTGTGATTAGGTAAATTTACAAATTCTTCTTTTTTTTTAAATAAGAATAGTTGTATATGTTGTTCGATTAGCTTTTCCACAATGTGCTTGGTAATTTCATTGACAAGAAATGGCGAGAGATCGAAACTACCACCACCATCATTTTTACCTGCTTATCGTTCATTTGTTTTTGTTAGAGCAGTTTTTAAATAGATAACTTATATGAAATAATTTTCAGTTCAATGTCTCCACTTTAAATATTCAAAATAAGATGCACTAGAATTAATAGTTTAAATAGCCTGTTTTTGAATATGACGATATATTTTTTTAATTTTCTGATATTAAAATATGTTTATTTTTTCGCATTTAATTTTCACCTTTGAATGAAAATTAATATCTCAAGAATTAAATCCTATATAAATAGATAAAAGCCTTATCAAAGTACAGTTTTGAGTTTACAAGTATGTATTATGGATAGAGCTCGAAATGTATTTGAGGTTCCTGAATATGCATCTGAAGGCTCTAAATAAATATTTTAATCAGCATAATGTTCAGTGTATTATTAAAAGTCTAGAACATTTTCATCGGGGGAATATAGAATGGAACCCAGATTTTATGTTATCGTATTTTTCATTTTCCAAAAATTTACCACTATCTGCTGACAAAATATCTTTTCGTATAAATAAGCAACTTTGCATTTCTATTCAATTGCATTTTTTATTTTCATTAAGTTGGTAATTTTATCTTAACAAGGCAATGAAACCAAATAGGATACTATAAAATGGCCAAATAAAATAAAAAATTCCAAACCTTACGTAATGTTCCATTATTTTTGTTGACCATGTAAAATTTTTAGTATTTGCACCAAATTGTTTGCTGTGAGCAAGGAAATTGTAATTAGTTTCTTTTCTGTAAACACATATTGTGGTAGAATAATAGCATGTAACTTGTTTTTTGAAATAGTTAAAAGAGCCGACCCATGTTCTAGGTGCACAGAATTATTTGGAATCAATTTTCGATTTAACAAATGACCACTGAAATTTATAAAGTTCTGCAATGAGTTCTTCCTTAGAATGTATTTGTCAGAAATATATCCTTGCTCAGAGACCTTGTTGGTGATATCGCACCTCCGCTCAAATAGTGTCACATCCCAAAAAAATACATTATATACGTGAAACTGTTTGTGTTCAGTATGTATATAATTCCGGTTAACATTACAATGACACTAATGTTCACTAGGGACAAATAATAACACTTTCGAGATAAGATTTTGAAGTATGTATTGTGAAACTAATGGTACAAAAAAATTGATTTTTTATTTATTTGAGTTGTGACACTATTTGAGCGGAGATGCGATATGACTATCTTTTGATTTCTGTGGTTTACTAAAAATTTTAATGTTTTCTTTTAGTGTCAAGTGTAGGTATAGGTTCAGTCATAAAACATAACTGTGTTTATTAATAAATATAGGGTGTCTCAAAACTTCATGGGAGTCTTCTTCATTCAATTTTGAAGAGAAAATATTATTTACACTTTGGTTGAAATGACGACAGTCAAGGAGATAAGTGATATTGAAGTTTTTTTTTTTTTCAATGTTTCTCTGACATATTTTCTGTAAAATTTTTACTTTAATATAAGTCAAATAAGATGGCAAAATCCATACAAAAAATAATTTTTCATATTTATGCAAGGTTTTAATTATTTTATTTGACTTGCGAATGAATTTTTAATATTCAATATAAATTACTTTTTACTTCATGGTAGTCTAACGTTTTAAAATAAGCCAGAAATGTTGAAAAAGATGCAAACTTTGATGTCGGAGTAAGTAGTAGTGAGTAGTAGTGTCTGTCAACATTTCAAGTGAAAATAATATTTTCTATCAAAATTGAATGAAGAAGACCTCCAAAGTTTTTGCTGCTAGCAATACCCAATTCTCTTTTTGCATGGGGAATACAATCCAGAGACTACTGTGCAAAGTTGGAGAAAGGTTCCTCCACACAAATTACCTGTTAATCTATATATATATATATGTACAGGGTTATTTGGAAAACATTAATAACCTCGCAGGACTATATTCCTGCCTTGATTATGAGTCGAAAATGTTCAAGCTAACATGACCTAATATCAATAGTTATGGAGATATGCGACATCAAAATTTGCATTTTTTTTCATTATTTCTGACTTATTTTAATATCATTACAGTAACTTATATCTATTACGAAAAATTCATTCGTTTCAATACAAGTTAAATAAAATGATAAAAACACTGGAAAATTTCCAATTGGAATTCGAAGATTTTTATTATTTTATTTCACTAATATTAAAGGGAATGAATTTTTCATATTCAATATAAATTACTGTAATGATGGTCCAACGTTTAACAAAAAATAAGTCAGAAATATTTAAAAAAATGCAAACTTTGATGTCGTGTATCTCCACAACTATTGATGGCCATGGTTGTTTGAACATTTTCGACTCATAATTAAAGCAGGAGTCTACCTACAAAGTATTGTGGACTAGCTCTGTTACACCCTGTATATATCCACATTTTCATGTTTTTTTCATATTTTTTTTTATAATTTGCGGCTCTCAAGGCGAAGCTACAGCGTGACGCAATAATTCTGTATATCTACTTTTAATATTTTTAATCTATTTAAATTTAATAACATATCAGCTTTTTTCTTCAACTGTATTATTTCAAAACCGTGCAAAAAGAGACTGAAAGTATATTAATAACTATGTTTAGTGATAACACTACTTACCATCATATAATATTGAAAGTATGATTGTTCTTATTTTATATTTTCCCCTATTTTACTACATTTTGCTCAGTCCCCAGAAAAATATAAAATCAAGGTTCCACTATATTTGGTTTGTGATTTTAATATTTACATATATATAGAATATTGAACAAGTTTAATTCACCAATCAATCAATTTGGTCAATGTCTCCATTGACGTGTCTGATTTCCCTGAAATTGTCTTGTTCAAAGGTGTAACGCAATTCTTATTATAATTTTATTTATTATTGTGTTGCACAAACTCTGTGCAATAATTTAAATTAAAGTATATGTGTTAATCATTCATAATCACTTACTTAATTTTTTCCATATAATATTATTAATATTTAAAAAGATGTATAATGCCATTTTAGCTTTTTATGTACAAGGCTCTAGTCTTTTCAAAATTAATGACTCAAATTTATATGAAAAATTGAAACTATTGTATTAAGCAGTTGGGCGCAATGTACTAGCATCTGACTACTAGTATTCAATAAGTAGTCATAATGTGCGAAAGGTAAATAAAACAATGTTATTACACTTAAAAAGTAGTTTTTATTTACATAAAGATTGGGAATAGTAATGTAACCCTAAATTATAGAAAGCTCAATGTTAATTTGTAATTTGTTTTGTACATCTTGGAAATTTCGTGTAGTAGCAAAAAAAATGTTAAATAAATGTACATTAATAATGACTTTTTCTATTACTTAGAAATTATATTTCTGACCTAACTGGTGTTTGAAGCTGAAAGCAATTTAATTTCATCATGACTGTGATGAACAATAGATCTTTACCAACTTCAAAAATTTTGTTTTTGCAATCTTTGGTGGCATTACTCAAACAGATTATATGATTAGGTTACAAAAATAGATTTTATTAAAGTCATAAAATGCAACAACAGCCCCGGCCTAGGTACTGTAGCCGACTGAGCCGGCCCAACAGTTTTATACATGTGTAATTAGTAGCAAATTTTAATTTTTCATAATAAATTAAACTAATGGATCCAACATGAATTGCCATATTTTTTATTTATCAATTCCGGCAGTAGCAATTCCACATGGCCTAGTAGCTTTTATCTTTTCTAACCTATTGAATTGAACCATTTTGAAGATATCACAAAAATAAACTATTTTTATTTGGACTGTGCAATTTGCGCCAGTTGTGCTCGAACTGGAAATCAATAGAGGACTCAAAAGAACTGGATGAAAACCCAAAGGTGTATTTAAAAACTACCAACACAATTCCACCATTTATTTCCGTTCTTGGTTCTATAAAAATTCTGTGTTCAATGGCAGTGATGGCAAAACCCTTTTTCACAAGCAAGAGTCAAAGTACATAATATTAGGTCCTTACATATGAAATTGGCGTTTAGCGTGGGAGGAACATAAAGCCGATTTTTTTTATTATAATATATTTATTTAATCAAAGCATGTACCATTGCTATCTATGCACTTTGGCCATCTCATAGGTAGTTCATCGATCCCTTTACTAAAAAAACCATTCGGACGGGAATCAATAAAATCTTTGAAGGCGGTTTGGACTGCCCCATCGGAGTTGAATTTTTTCCTTTGCAAGAAGTTATCCGAATTTCGAAAAAAAATGGTAATCTGTTGGGGCAAGGTCCGGAGAGTACGGTGGATGGCTTAGACATTCCAATTGAAGCTCCTCTAATTTGGTAGCCGTCTGTTGTGCAGTGTGTGGTCTAGCGTTATCATGAAGCAGCAGTAGCCTAGAGCGATTAACCAGCCTCGGTTGTTTAGCAGCTAGCTTTTCCATCATGGTTTGCAGTTGCTGACAATAGACATCTGCCGTAATCGTCTGGCCAGATTTAAGAAAGCTGTAGTGAACGACACCAGCACTAGTCCACCAAACGCTCACAAGTAACTTTTTTGGAGTCAATTTTCGCTTGAGGCATGGTTTGGCTGGTTCGGCAGGGTTCAGCCACTGCGATGAGCGCTTCCGATTATCGTACAGGATCCTCTTTTCATTATAGGTAATGATTCGATTTAAAATCCCTTCATTATTGTGCCGGTTAAGTAATGCAACGCAGCAGTCAACGCGCGTTTGTTGATTTGCTTCACTCAATTCGTGAGGTACCCACCTTTCAAGCTTTTTCACCTTACCAATTTGCTTCAAGTGGATTAAAACAGTTTTATCACTAACACCGCAGCCTGCAGCTAACTCGGATGTGGTTTGCGATGGATCCGCTTCCACAATAGCCTTCAATTCTTCATTATCAACTTTGGTCTCCGGCCGTCCACGGGGCTTGATCTGCAGGTCGAAATTTCCAGAACGAAAACGTTGGAACCAAAAACGCACTGTGTTTTCTTTTGCGGCACCGTCGCCATACACATCATTAATTCTTCGAGCCGTTTCTGCAGCACTGGTGCCACGGTGGAACTCGTACTCGTAAATAACGCGATATTTCAAGTTTTTCATTTTGTAAACTGAGTGACGCAAAGAAAAAAACAATTGAGGAAAAAACAAATGAATTATAATTTTCAAAACACAAATACATGAGTAAATAGCTGTATAAATTTGGATTTGGAATTCCTAACCAAAGAGAAGATATTTGAGATCAAATTTGCCAGTACGGCAAAACGTCAATTTCATATGTAAGGACCTAATATAATGTAGGCCTATAAAACTATAACCCTATAAAACTCTTGTTAAACAATAAAAATTAGTTTTAAAATACAAAAGTTAATATTAATTTCAAAATTATGTCTTACAAAAAGCTGAACATCATTTGTGCTTTTTCACTTGGTTCAATGTCTCAGCTTTTGTGTTTTATTCACAGATATTTTAATAATAGTATATTGATAACTATTCAAATTACATAACATGTGGGGTATAAAAGCAAAGGCAGCAAGATCCAAAAAATTAAAAATGGTTTTGATGGCAGTCACCGAGGATTACTAATTATAGATTTTATGTATCTATCCCTTCCAGAATCATTCCTATAAATTTATAGGCTGTATTTCCTATAAAATCTCGAAATCAGTACATTATAAATTAATAATCCTCAATGGCTACATTACAATTTGTTTGGATATTGCTGCTTCTGCTTTTATACCCCACATATATGGCTGTATTCTGAACTAAGCAATATTGCTTTATTCTGAACTAAGCAATATTGCTTTAATTATAATAATAATAAGTTTTCTGATTGATTGAATTCATGGATTTCAAATCTGTCAAACATTAAACTTCAAAATTGGCAGCATTATAATGTTATACATTACTGTCAAGATACAGAAACAGCAATACGGCTGATAGTCTGTTTGGATTGAATGCAAATCAAAAAATACTTTTTAACCACTTCTGTGGTCAATCTCTTGGAAAAAAGTGGGTCAAAGAAAGCCACCCCTTTTTTTTCACTACCTGTTTGTCTCAGTTGTAATTATATCCATATTTTCCTTCTCCCAGAAATACTTTTAAAATAATTTATACCAGCATTATAACAGCAGTCTTGAGATAACTTTGGAGGTGGTGCTGGCTGATTTTCTACAAATTCATCAGGCATATCCTAATCTTCTGAGTCGTCAACATCACTATCATCGTCAGATTCCGAAAATTCCTCATCTTCCAATTCACTTATCAATACTTCCTCGTCGCTTATGTAATCTGCTATTTTGGGCAAGAACTAAAATAAAATAAATAGATAAAAAATTATGTAAATATACGTAATACGAAAGTTTGAATACACACGACACGATAATACAGCACACAAACTATTATATAACTTTAAACTTTATAAAAATAAACAGATATCTTAAATGTTGCAGCAACTTATTAGACTGCATTATATCATAAAATATTGTCACGAAGCTAAAAAGAATTGCGCACTTTTGTCACGTGTCACAACACTATCGAAGATTCCGGAACGGCCTAGCGTAATCCACGGCTTTCTGGAAGCATTGAGAAACATCTATAAAGCCACGAGAAAGTCCTCCTAAACACTAGAAACACCTAGAATGTTCCATATCAGCATTAGCCAGATATAAATAGGACCGCGCGCAAGAGTAATATTGTTGTTGTTTTTGGCGCGCTTGACAGTGAAACCAAAGCGAAGGCAGCCGCGAGCTGCGGAGGCCAGTGTGGCCAGCCGATCCATAATTCGACACCTAATAATCTGGAAATTTCTTACGTAGCGAATAATACGTGCGGAAACTCTATGTTATGTTCTAGTGAATATTGAATACTGAATACAGTGTTCAAGTGTCTATTTACGAGTGATAAATTACTTCTTCTTCTTCTCGTGCCCTGTCCGTTTACCGGACGTTGGCTATCATGTTGGCTATGCGGACTTTGTTTACTGCGGCCCGAAACAGCTCCACAGTAGACTGGCCAAACCACTGTCTCAACTTTTTCAGCCATGAAGTCCTCCTTCCAGGGCCCCAACTTTCGGCAATCTTTCCCTGCATTATGAGATGAATTACGAATTATAATGAATTATGAATAGATAAATTACGAAACAGTTTAATTTAAATAATAGTATTACGTTAGATAGTGTTAAGTGACTTTGTACGTTTTATTAATTAATTACTAAATCCGTAATCAAATTCCAGTGTCTTCATTAATTCCTCCCGCAGACGCGATACGTTACAATATATATTTCTTTAATTTTTAAGATAAGCATATGAGGTGTTTCAGATAGGATCTGATGAGGTCCTGAAAAGGGCCTTTTCAGAAATCAACGAAGGCGAGCTCACAGACTCGGTTGCCAAGAGACCGATGATATCATCTTGAGTGCGGACACCCGACGGCATAGCCATTGACGTCAACAGAGCCCCTAAGCACCGTGAACGGTGCAATTATGTTTATATACTCTGAATTGAATAAAATTTGTTGTGACACACTGTTTTTGGACTCTATGGATAATATTGTGGTATTAAGCCATGTATTCACTAGGGGACAAATTGTCCCTCAACAGCATGCGCGGCATAGAGTCTACGTGACGTTGCAACGTCGTGCACTGTTCCGCGACCTCGCGCACAACATAGCGCGGCATTTCTACGTGCCGTGGCAACGTTGCCATGCGCACGGCACCCGAGCGTACTCACCGCAACATTCCGCGGAGCGTCAGTACCACGTGGTATGTTTACAAGTGAATACGCATGCGCTGTATCTGTCAAGATGACAATGCGGGGAAACGAAATCGTTCTCGAACTCATCGAGCTGTATCGATCGAAGATCGCATAGAATGTCCGTCCTTCTTTCTCTTTGTAGTTAATAATTTCGCATTCTCCTCTTACTTTTCGATAAACTCATTAACATAAACAGATACGCGGCTATCATCATAACCTCATAGAGCGATATATTTCCGTGACGTCTGGAAAACAATAATTATTTGCAAAAAGGACCTTGTTTTTAATAATATTCAATTTACTACAGTAAAACCTCGTTAATTTGAAATTGCGACCCAAAAAAACATTTCGAATTGCGCGGAACCCCGTTTTCGCCAAATGTGATACCGCAGCTGTCATCCATAACCTCTTCGCATGACATTTCCGCGACAAGATATGCGAATCCCGGTGTGTACACGTCAATTGACCGCGTCATTGTCCCCGAAACATGAGCGTAGATGTTGATGCGACATGTCGAGCGGAATGTTTCGCGATTTGTCCCCTAGTGAATACATGGCTTTATTATAATGAGATTTATATGCATCTTATAATATAACTGCAACATCTGTAACCGATTCTACGTCTGGTGTTTCCAGCTCGAGCCAAAACTTTCTAAAAAGAGGGTGCTGTTATAGATGTTATAGATATTATAGATAGAGTGTTATAGATAGGGTGATAGAAAAAAAGACCGGAGACCGGACAAAATGCAACAACTGCAGTTATTTCATTTGCAAATTGCATAGTAGCACAAAAGTGCTATGTGATAGCTGTCAAGACTGACTTAGTAGACTTATAATGTTCCTGAGCCCTTACAATTTTTTTGTTATTTTTTTCTAAAACGTTAATTAGAGGTATATTTAAGTTTTTTTTCAAAGTTTATTTTGTAGAGAATAAGAAAACATACATATGTTAGCTTATGATTTTCTAAATAATAGTTTTTTTTTAGATTTATAAAATGTTAGAAAAAAATACCAAAAAGTGTTCCAATTTTTGGATCTCTTGTAGTAAATAATTAAAAAGGATTATATAAATAAAAATTTATTTATTTTTTAAAACAAGCTTTTTATTCATCATTTGTAAATAATACTTAAATAAAATATCGGACATTAACATCTTAGTAGCTAATTTTAATTGGGGGCCGCGCGACCCCCACAAAACCGGTTACGTTAGTCAAATTTACGTTAAGGGACAGTTAAGGGTTAAATATTGACATATATGATGTAATATTTATATGAATTGTCGCACTTTTTATTTTAATAAAGAGAATTAATCGCTTTTCGAAGCGATGGTGGCCGATTTCGGCACCAGGACTGATGTGGAGTCAGTAGAGAATTCGAAATATTTCCAATATTCTGGACCTGAACGGACGAGATCCGTATTGTGAACCCGCTTTTGGAAGCGATGACCGGGAACTGATGTACATTGAAGTCAGTAGAATCGCTCTGCGATGCACGGGAACTCTTGTGTATCGAAGTCAGGATGTATATGGATGAGAACCAGCCAAAAGAGTGAGCTTAGCTGGTATGCCGGATTCGGGGACACGCCGGGGCCCAGACCGACTGCCCCCAAAACCGCTTTTTTGAAACGATCTCGCGTGGTCCGGAGTTCAAACCACTGACCGACGGAAAGACGTCCACATATCGCTTGCGATGTGTGGACGTCTTTCCGGGGTCGACAAATGAAACTGTCCGGGGTCCTGACCCGCTCAGAATCAGCGACTTGTTGCATAAGACATGAACGGAGACTGACAGAGCATAGAATCCTCGTTTGAAGTATTTCACTGATAAAATGGGCAGCGCACTGAGCGCTGGACGTACTATCGCTGTCATAACGGTACCCAAATCAGTTAAAGTTGATTAACAATTAAATTATAATATTTTCTAATATTTCTCTTTGAAAACAAAGAATGTCAAACAGAATTAACTTTGGCGGCTCCGAAAAGGGCCTTTGCAACAACTCGACACGAGCTACGACCGCAAGCGATGACGTCACCGAGCTGTCTCAACCAGACGGTGCCATTTCATTAAAGTCTTTAAGAATTTCATTCGCTATGGCAGTCCGATTGAATTGAAATCTTTATTGTTAGCCTCGTTACATAAAACTGTTACCTATAAAATTCAATGTCTGTCTGTTCCCTACACAAATCTACACCGTTTGTCCGATTCTCAATTTTGGAAACTTATTCTTTAGGACCCAGCGGGTTACATAGGCGACATTTACCCCCTCCCCTTTTTTCTCCCGAATTTTTCATACATATTCCCGACGGAAAAAACAGGGCACATTTTTTCCCTATAAATCCTTTCCATCCCAGCCTTGATTAAATGGAAACATTGTTTTAATTAGAGGCTTTGCAAAACAGGGAACCTTTGTTTGCTCCTACAATTTTTTTTAAACTTTATCCTTAAGCCGTGCAAAGCCGGGTACGAACAGCTAGTCATTTTTTTTTTGTCTAGCTTTACTACCGTCTTCTTACGAGCATTTTATTTTTGATGCATTTTTTTAATAGATATGCGTACACGAAATATGTGTAATAATAAAAGTAAACAAAATAAGCTAAATGCCTGTGTACGATGACGGACGGCTCGCCACCATCGTACGCGGGTTGAATATTAGAAAGAAAGATTTTCCTTCCAATCGCCGCCGACAATGATTGATAACAAATGACACCCGAGATACACTGGGCCAAAGCTAACTATGACACAGTGGACAAATTGTACTTGCGGCTTTCCTGGGACGTCGGGTGCCGCTTCAATCGCAATTCTTCTGGCTTCGTCGAATCCGGAACAGTTGGTGTGTCTCTTCCGGAAGGCTAAGTTGAACAGATCTTGAACACACACGAAGAGGAATGTCGGTTCTCACCGAAAAACGACACCTGACACGCTTTTCAACTGTCATTGGGCGGATTTTTAAAAATTTGAATCCTGGCCAGCTGTTGGCGCAGAACACATCGGGCGTCAGCCCGACCAATCAGAATCATGGCGCGGCCCGCGCGCGGCGAATCAGCTGGTGCTACGAATATAGGACTAACTGGTTGGCCTCCGGGTACAAGGCTTCAACCACTGACCACAAGATCACTAAGGCCCGGTTGTTTCAAGTTGGATCAAAGTAAAAGTTCGTTTAAAGCATAGATTTTTGGTTTCTCCGCCAATCAAACGATCCGTTTCCGTAAAAATCTATGCTTTAAATGAACTTTTGATGTAATCCAACTTGAAACATCAGGCCCTATGTCCATAAGATCTTAGCCACTAAACCCAAAAAGGTACTCTTTCCTTCTTGTATATGTAATATTAATGTTATATTCCCTTATATTTCACTGAAAAAATTAAAAAGGGAGGGGAAAGGGTAAAAGGGGAGGGATAAAATGTAATTATGTTATCCGCCGGGTCCTAAAGAATAAGTTTCCAAATTTTGAGTCGAACGGTACAGGTTTGCATCGAAAATACATCAGGGGAAGGGGTAAAAGAATAGGGGGGAAATATTGGCTATGTTATCTTTCCCCTGATATATTTTCATCGAAAATATACCAGGGGGAGGGGAAGGGGTAAAGAATAAGGGGGAAATGTCGCCGAGTACCTGCTAAAGAATAAGTTTTCAAATTTTAACGGTACAGATTTTCATCGAAAATATATCAGGGGGAGGGGAAGGGGTAAAAGAATAGGGGGAAATGTCGCCGAGTATAGATGTACCAGTATAAATTGGCGTGCGAGGGAGGGCGTCCTTATATACATCCTTAACATAAAAAGTAAATTACTTTTCATGTTAAGGATATATAATACTTTTTATGTTAAAGATATATAATAATACCTCGAATAATACTTTTTTGTCGGAAGAAATTGATTTTTCCGCAACTCTAAATGAATTTTACTGCAGGGCATTGTCGACAATATTTTTTTATTTATATTTTTTATAAAGATTTTTATAAAGAAGATAAAGATTTCTATTTCAATCGGGTTTTGATAATCTTACTTTTATATCGATGAAAGGTGGGTAGGTGATGTATCTCAAACACTGTTTCTTGGACTGCTGATAGGGTCAGCCATTACCAGAGCAATGACTCCTCAGACCACATTTTAATCAGTCGAAGGGTACTATAAAAATCAGAAATATATTTATCCTTATGTCCAAACAAAATATCAAGTTACGACAAACGGTACTAGTACCAGATTTGGTAATTGCTATATTGTAGGAGACCGGCATTATGCCCTTGAACCATATGTACAGCAATTTGTAATGCTATAACGGGCCTGAAGGCCCAATTAAATGCGGTCGGGCAAAAACACCTAGATTTTAAAGAAATCAGACAGATGTATTGCGACCTCGCCGGGAATCGAATCCGGAATCTTCAGTATGCAGAGCCAGCGACATGGCCACTGGACTACGAGCTTCAATGTTATTTACCAATGTTGTCGCATGCTTTAGTTATGTGGATCTGATAAGCAAGGAAAGGATGGTAAGGAAAATTGTTTGTTGAAGGCAGCAGAAACAGAGGGCGTAATAAAACAGTAATAGTAATAAAACATATTCGCTGTATAAAACTCTTTTATTGAATTTATATACATGTTAACAGGAAAATGAAAATTTCAATTAAAAATACAACTTTCAATTATAATTGAGTAAAGCCAGGTCTCTTTTGGTTTTATGCCTTTCCAAAACAACTTCGTGAATTTCCTGCTGACAGGTACTTTAGTTGTATTTTGAAAAATCTCTTTGCCTTCATTTTGTTTTAATTTTTATACTTTGTATTTTTGATAATATTATTTTCTGTATATTTTTTAAATAAATAAAGAAATTGTGATGAGTTCTGGAGGAGGAACAGTGAATAGACTTTTGCGGCCCGAACCTTGCGGCGTCGCCCTTTACACGATGCCGCACGGGAAAGGAGATTGGTGAAAATAAATTGACAACCTGGCGACGTATGAGTGGGACCGATATGGGAGCTTTCGCTCATAAAACGGTCCTGGGAATGCGGTGGGTGTCCATTCACTGTTATCGCAAACACTAAAAGCAAATCTCGAAGTTTTGCTGAAGTCTTATCCAGCGTCATCACATCCGTTTATATTATATTTACCGAAGGGTGAGACGAGAAAATACAAAAATCAATATTAGTAAATCATATAAAATCAATATTAATGTTTAATATTAAGAATATACATCAGATGTACATTAAGATGCACCTAGGTATATGTTTTGATTTCTGTAGAGTTTTGAAGATGGTATAGGTGAAAACAAAACACAAGATACAGACCGTTCAACTTATCAGGAGAATGGACAAATTTGGAACTACAATGTCATATTCAATTTTTGTCAGCTGACAGATTCTGTTTACATGCGAGTTCACAAATATTTCTATCGTTTTTTAAAAAAGTTTTTGTTTGTTACAATCCAATACACTGTCTGAGGCAGAGGTCGGGAAATTTATCTTTCTCCTTAGTGTTTTTTGGTGTTGGAATCTCAAGTAAACCATCACTTGTCCTATGCAATGGGAATGGTGATGAAAGGAAACCCTTGCTTGTAAGAAGAACATCTTTCAAATCGCTCCTACAGTCTTCACACCAATCCCTATCAGCACACTTAACGATCTGAAGAAAATACTGGCTCTCCTGAACTTGAAGATAGTACCATTCAGGCGATACAGATTATGGTTTTATGGAATACTTTCTCGCTTAGTATATGCTGCATTAATGGGATACAAATCTATAACCATATTGCTCCATACTTTTGCAAGTGTCTCGGCAGCGAATTTAAAATTTCTCAGTTCAAGGTCTTTGTCAATTGTAACAGCAAACTTATCGATATGAGAGCTATAGTGATCATGAAAAAGTAATAAACCGACCAGTTAGTGGCTTAATGGAGACATGTATATGTTATATGTTAATACATAACATATAGATAAGACATATATAAAAAGGTTCTTAGGTTGTCACGGCCACTCAGAAACTAAGACATAATTGAGTAGGAGCGATAAGGAAGCGTTTGCCCTTAGAACGGTCCTGGGTAAGCGGTGAGTACCATTCACTTTACTATTACCACTGATCAAAAAATCGGCCCTAAAAATGAACATAAAAGTGTTTATGAATTTTTCTAATACATACACCATTTCTGACGTAGGTTCGTAACAAATTTTACTGGAATATATTTTTACTAGCAAAATAGTTGTATATTTTAAAAATTACTCTGCATATTTCAGATATATTTGTAAATGGCGAATGAAAGATAAAGTTCATATAAAAACGCTGAATAAAGTGATTGCATTAACAGAAGGGAAATTATTAGAAAATTAAAAACCTGACAGAATGTTATAACAATTAAATAAACCAGGTACACCATTCAATGGAAGGGTCAACAAAGGAAATCTTTATTTGCAAAGAAATATATAAAGATAAATATGGGATCATGGGATAGATCAGAGGTCAGAGTTGAGAAATACTATGTCCTTGCTGATTAATTCCGTGGAAAAAAGCCAAATCGCACAGATTGATAACCTTCCGCACAGTTAGGCTAGGCGCGCATTACGAATTTTTCGCCGCACGGCGTAAAAATCTGTGACATTTTGATGACGACATGCGGTAAAAAATTGAAAAACAAGAGGCGCGCGCACTACGGCATAATGCCATAAAAAGTGATCAGTTTCAAAATGGATTTAGTAGAAGTAGCAATTTTCTATCACTATATTTTTTTGATGTAATATATATTACAATGGTGGTCTTCTCTCAATTTCCATTATTGTCATTTCAATACTCAAATCTTCATCCAGATTATCAGAATTATTGCTTGTAGTCCTTGTTCTTTCACATAAAATAGTATATGGTAACAGCAAAACGCCGCGTAGTGCGCGCAGTCAGGGCTTTCCCAATATGTTACAAAGAATGATCAACCGCCGCGCCGCAAGCGATTGTTTTTTTTACAGACTTTTCGCCGATGCGGTATTTTGCCGCTAAGTACGCGCAATACAATTCAAAACCCTTTGTTACAACACTGAGGTGCGACATTATGCCGCAGCGTTTATTCGCCGTGCGGCGAAAAATTCGTAGTGCGTGCCTAGCCTTATTGCTGGTTAATCCCAAGCACATCCCAAGTAAGTAGGTACAAATCGAGCTAACTTTTATTTTTGTTAAGAGTTACCTGTCTTCGATAATACGTTTTCTGTCTAGATTATGCGCGATGTATTTCTCTCACTTTTCTATGATTTCTCTTTTCTATGGTACGGATACAGAGAAATATGTTAGTGTCATTTATTATTTTTCGCGATAAATGATTTCATCCGGTGATTTCTTGTATTTCATAATTGTTTTGTTTGCTAAGTATGTAACCGAGTCATACACTTTCCGTGAGGCGATATCACCGGAGAATTAACTGTTTTGTTAAAGTAAGGTACACGTAGGTGTTTTGTTTTTCTTATAGGTAGAACTTATTATGCACCCAAAAACTTCTGGCAAAGTTGGCTCATGTTTTCTTTGATGTGCATTCCATATCAGAACTTCAATTTCAAATATTAATTTTATCAGTTCACCGCGTTAAGAATTTCAATACCTGCCCCATTCATTTGTAAATTTGAACGACACGACCTGCCTGCTTTTTATTAAGTTTGCGAAATGAATGCTTACTTTTTCATTTTACATTTCATCATACAATTTACTTCCGCCAATCAATTACCTTTCCTAGGATATTTAAGAAGATTATTTAATTCAATGTTTTTAATTCTTTCACATTATTTCCTCAGATTCACATTACCAATGTCAACTGACGCAGCGATGGACGGTTCCAGTGCACTATGTGGTGGGCTAATTCACGAGATGGAGCAAATCATATCCCAGTTAGAGAGAGGAACATTAGTGACCAAGTTTTTCCCTAGGAAGCGACCGGAACGTAAAATATTAATGATCAGGCGGGAGACTCACCAGATAATGTGGTCTCGTAATCAGACTGCACAGAGACACTTCCACGAGGGTTGTCTGGAGCTCAGAGATGTCAAGGAGATTCGTCTAGGGAAAAATTCAAAAGATTTTGAGCGGTGGCCTGAAGAAACCAAAAAAATGGAAAATCCTAAATGCTTTGTGATTATTTATGGGTCTGATTTCAAATTGCGTACATTGTCTGTGGCAGGTATGTAGTGTTCTTAAAGTTTTCGTTTATCTGGGATTGCATTTTTTGTGTTGAATAGCTTTGTGCTGATTGTAGGATAATTGTTAGATTATATTAAAAAATTATAACTTTTCTGGCATAGATTCTTCGCGGATTTTGTTTGGGTCAATGTTTTCTCTACCACCCCGGATAATCAAGAGTCTACTATACTACAATTGTAGAGTATAAAAGCAAAGGCAGCAATATTCAAAAAAAATTAACGCAGTCATCGAAAATTATTAATTCGTGATTCTATTAAACTTAGCCTATAAATTTATAGGAAACTTGATTTTGGAGTGGATTGCTACATAAAATCTAGAATTCAATACATTTTAAATTACCAATCCTCGGTGACTGCATTCAAAATTTTTTTGGATATTACTGCCTTTGTACATTGTTACCCCACAATTGTTGTACTTTTGATCAAGATCTTTTAAAGTATATTGTCGTCCTAATTGTATAAGCTGCTGAATCAATTATGGTCAAAATTCAAATTTTTATATCACATTTATCTTTTGTATTTTATTCATGGTCTTTTTTTTGATCATGAATAATATTTGTAATTATATCAGTATTCAAAATACGTTTTATGTTGGTTTATATAATATTTTAAGTTAATAATACTGATTCATGATATCAACAACGCCGAGCCATGCCATTGGTTCTAAATAATGGCATCTACTTTTATTGATTTGTACCTCTCTGAAATTCTCTCCATTGTTTTATTTTTATTTATTTTTGTACGATTGCTCTGCACAAGTGGCGATATTTTTAAAGTAGATTGCTCTTTCCATTTCTATTGCTTATTATATGTGTATCCAATTTTTCTTTCTGCTTCCTCGTGCTTTTGTATTTTTGATGTCACATTCTCTATTCTAAATTACTCTGTATTTATTTTTATTATGACTTTTGTTGACTCTGTTGTTAGTCCAGTATATTTATAAAAGCATATAAGGCGCTAGTAGACTTGTTGATTTTATTTCAGATTCTTTCTCAGAGAATGTATATAAGTCATTAAATCAAAATAGTTCAGTTCAATATATTGAGAGAGAATGACAAAATATCGTCAACAAGGAAACTAAAGTTTCTTCATATTTAATAGCTGAGAATTATATTTACAATGTTAATATGAGCTTATTTCTGTGACCTAAAATGATATTTTTATTAAAATTGAAATGATTATTCGGTACCATTTGAAATCAGTGCGATTATTAAATCAATCAGCAATACCTGCAGTGGGCCCAATATATATGTGTGCATGTTTGTCTCTTTTTAAAATACATTACTTTATAAATGTTAACAAAAGAACTCTTCTATTGCATGCGTAAATATTTGCACAAAAGCCAACATTATTTAACATATTATGTGCTGACAAACGCATGCTGCATTTTGGCACGACTTATGGTCCTATTCATTTGATTATATTATAATACAGTTGAGACAGCGGGTTCTTTTAAACCTTAGCAGAGACATCGCTCAGCAAGAATTGGTGTATCGTTTGGAATGTTTGTCACATGAATTTGAATATTTTAACCAGCAGTGAATGTATAAAGGTGTAAACTTAATTACACAACCTTTATGCTTTTTATAATATATATATATATATATATATATATATATTATATATATATATTATGCCAATCAATCCTTCTATTTTGAATGAAAACAAATATTCTAAAACTATTTTGTCTATTTAATTTATTCATACAATTTTTGATTTGTTTATGAAATTTTATTCCCTAATTAAACATATAAAATATTTTTCTAGATCATAGTTATTACTGCTTTTTAATTTTACGCGTGTTTTATTCTTAAATTAAATTACAATTTGAGTGCTAATATTTTTTAGCGATTCTTGCAGATCTTATTATTGTTATGTTTCCCCCGTGATTAAAATATAAATAAAATATTGTATTTAACCGAACCACAAATTGGCTACACACAGACATCTTTTTTGTGGATATGGTATCAGTAACGTATTTAACAATGGTCAACTGTTGTAACAATCGATATGGAAAATATTATACTATATTATATGCTAGAATGCAATAAAGACTTCAGAAGGTACATATCTTTTTGTAGAAATAGTATCATATTTTTATTAATGACATTATTTTTTAGCTTTATCTGAAAAGGAGTGTGAAATATGGATTCGCGGGCTGCGTCACCTGGTGCAAGATACAGTGTCAGCACCGTACCCTCTAC
Organism: Agrypnia vestita; assembly: GCA_016648135.1. Classification (NCBI taxonomy): domain Eukaryota; kingdom Metazoa; phylum Arthropoda; class Insecta; order Trichoptera; family Phryganeidae; genus Agrypnia; species Agrypnia vestita. The sequence goes on from JADDOH010011598.1 coordinate 32,821, forward strand.
AAATCGAAAGGTGGTTGAGAAGGGAGTTTTACACAATGGAAAATGTTCGAGAAATGTAAGATTTACAGTCTCTTATCTTAATACTTTGCCTTAATCCAATAAGTCAATTCTCTGTCAAACTTTGAGCTAGCGATATATGTAACCACTCATTTCCTAATGACCAGCCACTTGTGGCAGGTAACATAGTAAGAACATGCCTAAGAACTTCAAAAATATTGAAAGAAAAAACTTTCTGCAGAAATAATCATGCAAATTGTTCTTCCATTCTTAGACAAAAATATAACATCAGTCAATAAATATTTTTATTAAAGTAGGAGCGTCTGTTTCTATTTGTATTTATAACTATTATTATTATTTAGTATAACTTCAGCCACCCCTCTTTTATCCACATATTATTTTGTGTACAGTACTTTTTTGATTATTAGTAAATTTTTTTGCAGGGTTACAATGAAGGAGTTAAAAAGCCTGTTGCCAAAAATCAATAGTAAAGTATCCACCAACAAACTGAGAGATTTGTTTCAAGAAGTGGATACCCGTAAGAGAGGGGAGATTGGATTTGATGATTTTGCAACTTTTTACCAGAAGCTTATTTTTGATGAAAATGTATGTGCTAACTGTTTATCATACATTTGAATATATGTTTATTTACATATCATTTTCTTCACACAGTGTACTCTCAGTTATCTGTTCGAATGGATATACATATTAACACTGAAATTGCGTAAAATATGTTAATGTTGCTTGTATACTGTTCCAGAAAAGGGAAGTTGCATAGCTGTTAAGAAAATCCAATATGAGATAATTAAAATTATATTAGGGATTTGCTGGGGAAACAAACATTAATAACTTATTTTTTTGGATTCTTTTTATCTCACAAAAAGTCCTTTTTGGTACATACTTTTGTTTGCCCATAAACCAATTTATCGTGTAATAATTTGGATTATTGAGAGTACACTGGCTCACATTTTTTACAAACAATGATCGACTCGTTGTTGAATGACTCAAATTAAAATACGAATATTCGGGATACCCATAAAAAATCGTATTTTTACATGGCTTTCTGGCAGTCAGTTGTGTCTTGCTTGCCATCTTTTTGCTTGCTTCCATCTAATTTGGAATTTTAGTATTGAAGTCGAACCTCAAAGTGGAATACCTAAAACTGCCATTGGAGATCGGATTGCTGTAGAAATTGACATCAATCCAGAAGATGTCGATTCAAGAATCATCTAATTAGACTAGTTCTCATGGTCCATTGTTGAAAGATGTATTAAAAAATCATGAAAAAGAAAAAATTTATAAAATATCTTTTAACATAAAATTTATTTAACACAAATAGTTTGGTCCTCGCGGTTTCATGTTGACCAATTTTCACTGTACTTCACCTTATATTGACAACGTCACCATGTACATATATCTATGATCCATTGAGGATCTAGGTATTCTCAAGCAGTAGTTATCACCATTCCCATTTGTTTTCATAGTAAGTCCTCCACTTGTTACACCAAGTTTTAAGTGTTCTAATATTTTTTATATACAGTACAACCTTGAAAATTCGAAATTCAAGGGACCCAAAAAAAAAATTCGAATTATGTGGAACCCCGTTAATTTGAAATTTTAGGTATAAAAAAATCAAGATACAATTGTGAAATTTGCTAAAAATCATAAAACTTTTGAAAAAAAAGTTAATTTTGTTAAAGTGATACTTATATTTAAAGAAATCATTTTGGAAACGCAATATTTATTATGTTAATGTGAAGATTGTGACATTTCTATTGCTAAAGTACGTATTTACATGTTTGCTGTTCTTGTGACAAAATCTTTTTTTTCCATTTCCGTCACATCTGAATATAATCAAAAATGTTTGGTTATACTTGAATTTATGGAACGTTTCTTCAATCTTCACGCAAGTTTATCTTTTGATTTTGCCTTTTTTTCGGCTCAAACCAGCATTGCACAGTTATTAGAAATACAATTGTCAATAAATGCGTAAAATAATAAGATAAGTCAGGAATTACAAAGAAAATTAAACATTTTAAAAACACAAACACAGTTATTAGAAAAAAATCTAACGAAAGTCAAATTTAAAAACATGAAAAACAATTTAAAATTCGATTAGGTATGTGTATTAGCGCAAACGCCACAAACTGAACTATCCGGGCATATCAAGGCAGCCAATGAATAAAGCATACACAGGATTCGTCAATTTTAGGGATTGCGACGTATTTATGTATTGCGAACGTATATGTGAATTGATTGCGAAATTCAACAAGGGTCGTAAAACTCATGAAAAAGGCCATTAATTTTGTGAAAAATGTCTGTTTTTCATATTTCAAGAAATCATTTCGAAAACGCAATATTTATTATGCTAATACAAAGATCACGACATTTCTATTACTAAAGTACCCGATATTGACATATTTGTTGTTCTTATTTGAAAAGAAAATCGAATTATTTTTTTTCTTCAAATTTAAAAAAAATGTATTAATTTGTGGTGCGAGGGGTGAAAGAATATTTTGAATTACGAATTACCGGGGTTTCGAATTATCGAGGTTAATCTACTTTGAGATTCACAATTTGGGACTTGTAAGCTTTAAAAATTGCGAAATATGGCAAATTTCGAATTATGGGGGTTTGAATTAATGGGGTTTTACTGTACATATATAATAAAAAAACATATTTTATTTACTTTTGACTGTCTTATACACAATATTTTCTTTTCTTTGGGATATTTATGAGGATTATAAAGAATACCAGCTCAATATCATTAATAATTATTAAATAGTTTTAAAATAAGTTTTTTGGGTTTACGTTGTAACCCTGTTCCAGAACAAATAAAGTAAATATAGCAATATCCACTTCAACCAATCCACCCCCAAGGATGTGCCATGTGACAAAATTGTGTATCTATCACCCACCGCATTGCTTCATCCTCATAGTCACGCTATAGAATAAATTAAGTTAATGTGTATATTTTTTCAGAATGTATATGACATTTTCGATAAACACGCTTTATATTGCTCCAATGGGAAATCAGTTACTCTCAAAGAATTTCAGAAGTTCTTGTTTATTGAACAAAATGATCCTAATGGAAATAACGAGGCCGTGGTCTCGTCATACATTAGAGACTACTTACATGATCCCCAAAGAGATGTTCACAATCCATATTTTACACTGGCAGAGGTGAGTTTACTCTTTATCTACATACATTACAAACTGTTGTCGCATTATGAAGTAAACATGAAAAAAATACCAATCACACTCATTGTGTGGGTATTTTTAAATACCAATCGCACACACACCAATACATACACTATCCCACACTTATTTGATTCACTACCATTTTACTTATTTTATTCACATGTTCGCAAAACCACAACACTCGCATTTTCAAAGCTTAAAGAATGTTCTTTCATATACTGGTAGATATGTTAATAAAAAATATGCAAAATGACTACTTAAAATATTGAATTCAAACCATAATACATTCTTAGTATCTATCTGCACTGGTTATGGTTAAACCATTGTTTATCTACCTGCACTGGTTATGATTTACCATTATTTTTAACCAATTATTTTCGGTACAGATATTTGGTATTTGTATCAGATTGTATCGATGATTGATAACTAAGATATAATTGTTGTCTATTACCGACGGTTTAACCGTTATTTTTAACCAATTATTTTCGGTACAGATATTTGGTATTTGTATCGGATTGTATCGATGATTGATAACTAAGATATAATTGTTGTCTATTACCGACGGTTGCCCGTTGAATTGCAAAAAATCAGTTGCCAATCACTGATGCAACACACATACAAATCTTAAATAACAATTAGTGTGTCACAGGTTAAAATACCATTCACCAAGGCAATGCCACATATGTTTATAATTGTTTTCTAACAGATTATATTATGAATATCATTTGTTGAAAACAGTTATTACTTTCCGATGAAATGTGCACATTGTGAACTACAAACACAAATACACTGAATGTTTAAGCGTAACTGTTAGAATACTAATTGAAGGCATGGATGCGAGAAAGACATACTTGTAGGAGCAATAAACCCGTATTGAGAAAAGAGCCTTCAAATATTTTACAAATCAATAAAAACATATTTCCTTTACAAATTTAAAACATTTATTGTAAAATTATGCATATTTACATTTTATTTTATGAAATTTTATCTTTGTGAAAAAATTATTATTTGCATGAAACCCATTTTTTACATCAAATCATTTTAATCTAATTACTGTCATTAACTTCAGCCCAAGCCTCACCTGAGCCTCACAATTAATATTTTTTAACTACCCTGAATTTTTTTCTTCCAAGCTATAAAATTATAAAACTCACCATTTTTGATCAATCAACTTCGCCGTAGAATGTGCCTCTTTGGGCAGGTTGTTTCAAGTTGGATCAAAGTAACAGTTTGTTTAAAGCATAGATTTTTGCGTTCTCCACCAATCAAATGAACCGTTTCCGTAAAAGTTTTTGATTTAAACAAACTTTCATTCTAATCCAACTTGAAACAACTGGGCCTTAGACATTTTGAACTGGATTTAGAGTTCCATGCAACTTTATCATAAAACCACTTTATTTGTTACCATGTTTCATTTTTAAAAATTTATTTTGAACTGTGACAAAGATGCACTTAATGCACCCATGTCTTATTTAATATTTATATTTTATTTTGAGTATCGTAAAATCAGTCTGTGATTAAACGAATCTCTTATACTTACATATATAATTTTTTGATTTTAGTTTATTGAAATGCTTTTCTCTAAACAAAACAGTATCTGGGATGAAAGGCACAATAATGTCACTCAAGATATGACCAAACCACTCGCCCACTACTGGATTGCCTCAAGTCACAATACGTAAGTCTATCGGTTTCAATTATTATTATACAATATACTACAGTAGAACCTCATTGAAATTCGAGGGACCCAAAAAAAACATTTTGAATTATGCAGAACACCGTTAATTCGAAATTCAAGGCAAAAAAAAATTGTGATGCAATTGCGAAATTCACCAAACATCGTGAAACTCGTGAAAAAAGTCATTAATTTTGCAAAAAAATATCTGTTCCCCTAAAACGGGTACGAACATCTAGTGTGAACTAAAATGTATTGATTTATGGCGCAAGGGGCTACAAATTATTTCGAATTACGGATTACCACCGTTTTTAAATTACCGTGATTTTCAAATTATCGGGGTTAATTTACTATGAAAGCAACATTTTCTTTTTTTTGGGAAAAATTTGAATTGTACCGAATTTCGAATAATCGGAATTCGAATTACCGGGGTTTTACTATACTTTATATATGGCCCGAATTCAAAGTCAATACTTGGAGGATTTAAAGGTATGCCTTAAAAGTATAATTTTCAAAACAAAATAACGGTTTTAAGATATACCTTAACCTTTAAATCATCTAAGTATTAATTTTTGTTACACTTATTTCAATTTGACATATTTATCCTAATTTAGATACCTCACTGGTGACCAGTTTTCCAGCGAATCTTCTGTAGAAGCTTATGTACGTTGCTTACGTGCAGGTTGCCGTTGTATCGAATTGGATTGTTGGGACGGGCCTGACGGAACACCTTTCATATACCACGGACATACTCTTACCACGAAAATTAAACTGATGGATGTTTTGCGTACAATTAAAGATCATGCCTTTGTGACTTCTGAATTTCCGCTGATTCTCTCAATAGAGGACAATTGTTCACTACCTCAACAACGAAGAATGGCCGCTGCATTGCAAGAAGTCTTTGGAGATCTCCTTCTTACTCAGCCATATGAAAAGAACGAAACGTGCCTACCATCACCTCACCAGTTAAGACGCAGAATTATTCTCAAGCACAAAAAGCTTCCAGAAGGTGTAGATGAGAACTCTTTTTCAATGCGCGCTGAGGAGGGACGCGATTTGGATCTTCGAACTTCTGTTAAAAATGGTATCTTATATTTGGAAGATCCGGTTGATAAAGAATGGAATCCACATTTATTTGTGCTGACGGAAAGCAAACTCTTTTACACAGATAATTATTGTGCTCAGGGTGAGGCAGAAGCTGATAGCGATGGTGAAAGTGAAGCGGAGACAACAAATGGAGATATTCCTCAAGATGAATTGCATTTTGGGGAATGCTGGTTCCATGGGAAACTGACGGGAAATAGGCAGGAAGCCGAGGATCTCCTAAGAACACATTCTTACCTAGGGGATGGCACATTCCTTGTTAGAGAAAGTGTTACCTTTGTGGGTGATTATTGCTTGTCATTTTGGCGGCAAGGGAAAGCCAATCACTGTCGCATTAAATTGAAACAAGATAAAGGAATTACCAAGTACTATTTGATTGACTCAGTATGCTTTGATAGCCTCTACAGTTTAATTACACACTACAGACAGAATCCACTAAGGAGTCAGGTAATTATAATATTTGTATATTCTATAATTTATTCTAACTTTCTATACTATTAGCTGTTTAGCCATTTCAAATTTCAAGTTTCAAAACTCAACAATTGATAGTGCCAGACACCCAGATCAAAGCACAAACATATATTTTTGATCAAAATCAATCCCAAAAAACAAGTTTTCTATCTCTAGTCATTCTGAGACTGAGTTCCAAGAATATTCTGCAGAAAAGTAAATGCTAAAAGTAAGTGAAATTTGTGCAGTGTTCTGGAGAGAATAATCTGAGTTAATTTGCATTTCTTTTTTGATCTTAAAGTTCATTTCACAATGAAATTCATTTTTGAATGGGAATGTATTTATTATGCATGTATATAATGTCATTTGAAAGGTAAATTTGACCAAATACATATATCCCTCAATTTGTGCGGATTTTACACGGTTTTGCTTTAGTGCGATTAAGAAAAATTCTATTCTAGGGATGATAAGGATGCTATGTATATTACTAAGATACAAAATAGACAGGATATACGTGTAAAGTTTCTATGAGAAGTGTCAAAACATCTGTCAAATGTCAAACTTGACAAAGTGCACAAAGTTATCTAATAACCCTAAAGATATGAGTATTATACTTTATTACAGTAGCCTGCAAACATCTTGAAATTTTACAGCGTAGTGGGAGAAAGTTTGCGCATGTACCATTCCACCAAACAGACCCAAATTTTGTCTTCTGCGCATTCCCCCACTACGCCAAAAAATTTCAAGAAGTTTGCCGGCAACTGTACTGTCCTGTTAAAGAGAGAATGTGAATGCTGACTAATAATTTATACATCCAGAAGTCTGTGAATTCGTCTCTACGGCAGAGAGGAAAAATAAAGACGTAATAACTATATAAATAATAACTATTTAATGAAAAATAAAAGACAATGAGTGGTCAAAACTTTTTTTACAAAGCCTAACCAATTTTCGCACTTGAAATGAACTTGAATGAGTAATGCACACTGATTTTAGGGACGATGACAAAGAATTTGAACCAACAAGAAAGAAAAAGGTTTAAAGGTCAGCAATAAAAAGCAGGGAAAAGCATATAATTAGAATTACATGATAATTTTTTTGCACTTTATTTTATTCTTACATTAAATGTAGGTAACATATAATTTTTAATTAGCATGGTGTATTTGTTTTAGCGTTTCTTGGCATTTTTATTTGAAATTAATACATAGTTTCAACTTACGCAATCTTCCTATTTTGTATCTATCTCTTGTTTCAATTTATGCATTTTCCATTTTGTTTAGCATGAATCTAGAGATATTGGCATATTTAATACATTTTAAATATGCAGAGTATAACAGAGCTAGTCCACAATACTTTACAGGTAGATTCTTTCCTAAATTGTGAGTTGAAAATGTTCCAACATTTTCGACTCACAATTTAGGAAAGACAGACACAACAGATGCATTTATTTATTTAGACAATATATCTATAAAAACCTATAGAATCGGACCACAACAATACTAGCTAATGTTTTCCACTCCTAGTGTGCACTCCGCTAAAACACCTAATTCTTTCAGGCACTCCCAACTATTATACTATTAAACTATAATTCCATTTCCTGCATGCCACCTAGTGAATAAGTAATAGTAAATAAGTTTTTTTAGCAAGTAGTTTTGTAAGATAATTTTCTGTGTAAAGCCCCCTTGAGGTGAGTATTCGCGAAAACGGCGCGTAAATTATTATTATTATTAATGTCTAATATTAAGAGTTTTGGAGATAAGCGACCTCAATATTTGCATTTCTTTTCAATCTTTCTGATTTATTTTCTGTAAAATGTTTTTTTGTCTTTATAGAGGAGTACATTGAATATTATAAATTCATTTACTTTTATATAAGTCAGGTATAATCAAACCTTTCACAAAAATTCTGCTTCAAATTTCTAGACTCATTATTTAGGTAGGAATTTAACAATAAAGTATTTTAATAAAGGAATTTAATTTAACAATTAAGTATTTCAATAAAGGAATTTAACAATAAAGTATTGTGGACTAGCTCTGTATAAACGTGTGTATAGTTTTTATATAATTATTAATATTTGAAACTCACGATAAGTTTTTGTTCCAAAGGAGTTCCTCATAATGTTGCAAGAGCCAGTCCCCCAGCCAAATAAACACGAAGGGAAAGAATGGTACCTGCCGCACGCCACTCGGTCGCAATCAGAAGAACTGTTAAGGCGCGTGCCATCCGACGGAGCGTTTCTCGTGAGACCCAGTGAAAAGGACAATGGATCATTTGCTATCTCTTTCCGGTAAACTTAATTAACAATCTGTGCTGCAAATACAGAACTTACTTGAGTAATGCATTAACAACATTGCTTCCCTCACTTTGATTTAAAATTGCATATTTCACTGATATAATCATATAGAATGTTAAATGATTTCATTCCCGGGCTGTTATAAACTGAATAATTTCTCATCAATTATATTTGTATCCTAATCTCAGCACCCATGTAGAGGATACATATCTTTCCTCCTTCTTCTTCTTCAGCCTTCATCTCTCCACTGCTGGATATAGGCCTCTTCCATACCTTCCATCCTTGTTATTTGCTAATTGTAGCCATTTCTTTCCCCCCACAGTGGCTATATCCTCAGCCCACCTATTTTCAGGTCTTCTGATGCCTCTTTTATTCTCCCAAGGTCTCAATTTCAGAACTCTCGAGAGTCATCTTGTAGCATCTTGCCCTGCAACATGTCCACTACTCTAGTTCTGCGCCTAATTTCATGATTTTTAATTCTAATTTAATCTCTTAGACTTACGCCAAACATGAATCTCTACATGTATCATTGTGTGCATTTGAGCTTTTCTATACTTTTCTTTGTTTTTCATCGTTTCCACTCGATACGTCATCACTAGCAGTATGCACAATTACAAGGCTTTTCTTTTTTGGCTAATTGGGAACTCTTTATTGTCAAACATATGTTTGAGTTTGTCAAAAGCAGCCCAGCTCATTCCTATTCGTCTTGGCAATACTGCTGTTCTGCCTCTCCTCTTTCCTCCTAATCCCTCAAAAACCTGTAAAATTTGCTATACATAATAGTTTTTTTTTGTTGCAGAGCTGATAAAGAAATCAAGCATTGCAGAATAAAACTGGAGGGTCGCCTTTATACAATTGGAACTGTAAAGTTTGAAAGTTTAGTTGAACTTGTCGCTTATTATGAAAAACACCCTCTGTATCGAAAAATAAAACTGTGGTATCCGGTCAATGAAGAAATTATAAAACGCATCGGTATTGTAAGTATAAAACAAATATAATGGGAATTACGGTCGTAATATTTTTATAAATGTTTTTATTTATCACTTAAATGACACGTCATATTATTATTTTAGATATTTCTCTGTCTGGTAAACTATACCAAACACTATTCCGAGGAGAGAGTAAACCAAAGTTTGAAAAAAAAATCATTAAACAAATGTATGTTGATTTTACATTAAATAATGTATAAAATAATTTGCTTTCAAGCTTTGCGCTTAGTATTAAGTTGGCTGTTTAAATAAACATTCTTCATCATGCAAAGTATGCTACATCATTATTAAGCCACACCAAAACTGACACTAAGTAAAAAACACATCATCGTATTCCAGGTTATGTTTTTTACTAAAAGAACTAATCCATCATCACTGTTTCTTTAAGGGATAAAAGTAAATAAATTGAAGCTGCATTAAAAAAAAGATCTTACCAAAAAAAAGTCAATATACTCATGATTTTAATAATCGCAATTACATATTTCCCAATTTTTCAATGTTAGATCTCTTTTCATTATGAAGCTTCAAATATATTAAAAAAAAGTCAAATGAAAACATTTATAAATAGCTTTATTTTCATTATTTTAGGAGCCCGATGACAATTCTGTGTACGGAACCCCAGGATATATGGACCCTAGTTCTTTCACATCAAAGGTTGTAATGTTTTTTTACCTAATTTTGTAACAATTTCTCATAATTTACTCAACTTTTAGACTTAATTAATATCTATTCCACATAATTTTTTTTTAAATACGTATATATTTTAAATACTTAATTAATATCTATTCCACATAAATACGTATATACAGTATTCCAACTGAAATGATATAATTTTTTATTGCAACAGGTCATGGTAAAAGCTCTTTATGACTATAAAGCTCGTCAAGATGATGAATTGTCATTCTGCAAGCATGCGATTATTACCAATGTTCACAAGCCAGATGCAGGATGGTGGCGGGGGGATTATGGGGGCAAACGTCACCAGTGGTTCCCAGCCAATTATGTTCAGGAAATTGAACCAGCTGAAGGCGATTCCAATGTAATTATATTTAGTTATTTTTTTTGCCAATTAATATGTTTCCTCAACTTATTTGCTAGCATAAACTGTGATACCTTGCAAAAACACCTACATTTTTCTTTTTGTCAAGTGGCCCTCCAACTTTCAGACACTCAATGTTTCAATGCAGTGTTGTGTGTTTATGTGTGAGTGTAGAAGTAAGTGTCGGTGAGTAGAATGCTCATCTACCAGTACTTTATCTCTATCATATGGGTGTGTTCAAACACAATGAGTCTTAGTGTACTTGCAACAGTTTATTGATGTGCAGATGAAAGTGAAAGCTGGGTTATAGTAAAATATTAGAAGAGAAGCTCTTTTTTCTGTCTACGGTCTCCCAATTTATTTGTAATTTTTTTATAATCTGCTCTGATAATGACATATTTGTGACTAGTAAAACCATGTAGGTCTGTGATTGGTGTAGTGATAACCATTATTCGGCGATCAGATACCGGTACACTTGAAACTAAACTAAATCAAAGTTACGAAAAATCAAACACAAATCCACAATTGCGGTTTATCTTATCACCGATTGTGACTCGCTGGCTTTCTATTCATCCATTATTTTGTCGATTTCCAAACTCTTATTTTACACATAACATTTTATGCTAGTACTTTTTTATGTCGGAGTTCCTCCATTATGAAAGTTATTTGGAGGAGTGTCGTATAGGTATATGTATAGATATAGTAGGTACAATTTGATTTCTTATTGAAAATATTCTTGAATACACATTGATAATTTTTCCACTTTAGTGTCATGACTCCATAAAGTGAATATATTTCAGGGCAGTGAGAGAGACAGCATGCCACTGGGCACATTGCAGAAAGGTAGTGTGGATGTGGTAGGGGCCATGGTGGAGCTAGTGGTGGGAGGGGAAGTAGGAGGCGTAGCACGATGGGTCGTCCGCATCCAAAACCCCTCCATGTGTGCCCCCTTCGACATGGCAGCCCAATCCCGCGAGATGGCATTGGAATGGCTTGCCGCCATACAGGACGCAGCACAGTCAGCGAGTGCCCGTTCTCTGCAACATCGTGAGATGGAGCGCGCTTGGCGCATAGCTAAGGAAATGTCAGACCTAATTATTTATTGCCGGTCCATTGCATTCAACATTGATCGCATCAAAACTAAAGGGTTTACATTTTATGAAATGTCATCCTTCCCTGAAACTAAGGCTGAAAAGCTTATTTGCCAACAAGAAAACAGTTTCTTCATAAAATATCACAAGGTTCAGTTTAGCAGGGTATATCCGAAAGGGCAGAGAATTGATTCGTCCAACTACAACCCTGTACCTATGTGGAATTCTGGTTCACAAATGGTAGCTCTCAATTATCAGACTCCAGACAAGCCGATGCAAATAAATGCTGGCAAGTTTAAAGAAAATGGCGGATGTGGATTTGTTCTACGTCCCGATTTCATGTTCGTCGACGGATTCAGCCCTTCCGATAAGTCAACTCTCATCGGCGTTGCCAGTATGACAGTGCTTTTGAGGGTCATTGGAGCCAGACATCTCTGTAAATCTGGGCGGGGAACCGCCAGCCCTTTTGTAGAGGTTGAAGTGATTGGTGCAGATTATGATTCTGGTGTTAAACTAGTTACAAAAACTATAGGTAATTTTGAATTTTATTAATTTATATTTTTATTTTGTGCATTGCCGATTTCTGTGTTTATATGATATCAAGCGTCTGTATCGTATTCATTTATAATTTTGCTGCGTTCTTTTGATTTTATTTCATCATATTTATTTAATCATGTTTCTGAATTAATCACATTTCTCAATTTCAGTTTTGCGTTACAATATGATTAATATGTTTATATGTCGCTGCGACTGTAAAAACTGATAAATGTAAAAGAGCGATTTTACAGGAAGGTCAAAAAACTGATTTTCTTATATTTTACAGGGTATAAAGTTAATTTAAGCATACCTAAAAATTTATTATTAGCTTACAAATATGATTATATGTATATCATCGATTTTTATTTATAAATTTAGGTCACATATTTTTTTGGCAGAATAAGTTTACATAGCAGTTTTTTTCTTGCGCTTTGAAAACCGCTACGTGCTTTTCAATACATAGCAATTATTATGGCCATATAAATCAAAAGAGCACATAGTGGTTTTTTTCTGTATTTTTTAAGTCAAAATGTGTAAAAAGTTTTAAAATACCTATTTTAGTACCTTTTTTGTAATTCTCGATCCTTAACTTTAAAAATGAAAATAACAAAGTCAGAGCAAAATTTTTATTCAAAAGTTTATTAAAAATTAAATTAAATTAGATTACAAAAGTTGTCGAAAAGTCAAAAACAAAAAATATCAATTCAATATTGTAGTAAAAAATTGTAGCAAAAATTGTTCTTTAAAACATTGTAATTAAAAATAAATGTACTTAATCAAAATATCAAATAGAATCCTGCGACAAAATTGGATGTTTTTACTTATTTTTCTTTTAAAAATGTTTATGATAAAACAAAAACTAAAATTTATAATTTCAACACGTTGATCTTTGCCAGACCAAACCAAAAAACTGAGATCATTATTAATTTGCAAGGGCTTGTCGTAGAAATACTAGGCTAATAAATAATAATATTGGAGGAGTATACAAGTCAGTTTTGCGTCCTTGTGATAGAAGAAACAAATCACTATCGTGTCGCATTTTGTAGAATGCTTCTCCACCTTTATATAACAGTCCTCTGATATCTGTCACTGTAGGGTCTCCAGTTTTTTCCTGGACGAATAGATGAAAAATTACTATTCAAGATTTTTGAAAAAATGTTTTCCACTTGGTTTATGATGTACGGCTGAGCAGGCCGGGCTTGACGAGTTCTTTTCACATAATCCGATGGTGTGAATAAAGGGGGCTGAAACATCTTTTTGAGCGTGGAGTGGACACTATCCACTTCCGTCATAATGTGACCTTTTTCCAATATAAGCTGTTCTATATCCATTTCGTGTTTCGAAAAAGCAGATACTGCACTCGCCAAAACTCTATTATTCTGGTATGCACAGCCGTTAGAGATCAGTGTCATCTTTTTAAATCCCTTCTTCTAAAAAATCTACGATGCATTAGCCGTTACTTTTCCATCACCTTCGTGCCACATAAAAATAACAACGTCTTTATTGTTGTTTATGTATGTAGTAAAGATATGCAGTTGTAGCTTTTCTTTATAATACTGCGCTGACACAAGCAATTTAGGACACAGCTGGATGCTTTGTAGTTCCATTGTTACAACACTATGTTCATCAGGTGTTGATGATATTGCGAGGGTTTTAACTTCGTTCGCTTCCTTTGCCTTGGTTTTATGAACTTCGTATTATGATTTTTCATCAATATTACCTTCCTTAAAAGCAACACATGAATCGCATTGGTCCTCTCGAGGCTTGACAATAGAGATTTTGTTATGTTCCTAAATCTCAGAGAACTTTTTTTTTGCACAGATGCCTAACCATTTTCTTTGCATAAAGAAATGTATATACCGTGCATTTTTGAATGCGATTGTAAGTTATCGTTTACATTGGAGAACTGGAGCGGCATTAATGACTGGGAACTTTTGGAACCTGCTCTAACCATATTTTTACGGAATCGGATTTTAATGGCTTAGGTTTATGCACAGTAGGTCTAATTCTTGTCTCATTAGCTTGGTCTTCTTCCTTACGTGACCCCTTTATCAAGTTTGTAAGCACTTGTTTTTTATATCTAGTGTCGCTTAGAGACACTCCCTGCACACTCTTACTTTTGTACCTCTTTCTTACCTCCAGTACTAGCAGAATCATCACTTATTTTGCGTATTTTATTGATGTTTCGGAGAGATACTGGGCTTATAATGTAGGCTTTTTTAGCTTACCACGTCATCATTGACCAAAAGTGATTAAAAACATCTTTTCTGGCTTGTTCATTCACTGAACTACAAAGAAATAATCTCGCAAATACGCTTCCTCTATATCCATGGTTACATCTAACTTTTCTTAGTTTTTTTGAAGGCTTGCTTACGAGTGTCTTATTCCCATCTACTCGTTTAATACCTTTGTAAGATTTGCCGTGTGTTCGTAGGGTTTGTTTTTTTCCGCTGGTCTTTGACGCACAGAGTTTTATCTATTTGATCTACTTGAAAATTTGGATTACATATTCAAAAAGCCCAGTTTCATGATTAAGTAAGATGTTGGTCTTCAATGAAAATGTGTCAATGACATGATCTGATATTTCCGATTGCGCAACTGTAAAAGTAAAATTGCCATTTGGCAGATTTTTATCTATTTCATTTACCCGGAAATTTTCATTATCACATTAAAAAATCCTGTTTCATGATTAAGCATGATGTCAGTCGCTGGTGAAAATGTATCAATGATTGGATCTGATATTTTTGATTGAGCAACTGTGAAAGTCAAATTACTGTTCATTCGTTTCTTTAATACATTTTTGCTATCTTGGAATTGTGATAAATGTACGATTATCCTCTACAGGCACAACAGTCGAACTCATAGGAGTAGAAATATCCTGTTCCATGAAAACAATCTGCGATTCTTGTTGATTAATGGAAGAAGTACTTGTTGAAGAATCGACAATGATTGAGGATGGTTCCGGAGCCTGACCGGTACAAGGATGTTGTGGGTCATCATCGTTCAGTATTAATTTAGCTATTCTCCTGTTACGCTTCATTTCATGTATGACCTGAATTAAGAAAATATAATTACTCTCAAATCCTGCCCTTGGTTTATATTATAAAGCTCAAACCACAATAATGTACAAAATATTTTATGTGTTACTCTATGTTTTTTTACAAAAAAAACATCTTTATAACTTTCTAAAAACCATAATTATAAAAAATCCGATACTTATATGGCTGCTCTTGTTAAATGGAACTAGGTGTAATAGAGAATAAGTCGGCCTTCAGCATCTCAGTAAAGAATGATAGAATACAAATTGTTATTGTTAGAATTCAAAGTTTTTGAGGTTAGAAAAATATAATTTTGATAAACATATTTAGTTACATGCAATTGATGAAACACACATTCCTTGCTTTTGAATCGTATACAATATTTTAATTTAATGTTATCTAATGTTCATAAAACTAGTAACAATTGTTTTTTAACTATTGATGCAATCAAATTACAAAACTTATAAACGGAATAAATGCTCACGAATCAAACTAAAATAACCGGTATGTGTCACCAAAAGCAAACGCATGTGTCCAGGTAGCACGAGTGCGCGTACAGGCGAAATCCCGCCGTGTGTCAAATATCACATAGCGCTTTTGCAGGCTCTTGAGATATTTTGAAGATACATAACTGTTTTTGCTGTTACATAGACTCATCGGGTTTGAAATGCAGATTCTGAAAATGCACATAATTCAAAAATGACAAAAAATCTTTTGTCGGTTTTTGCAGGCGCAGCGATGATATGTTACATTAAAGTGGGTCAATTTATTATGCATGTCATTTTTTATTATATGTTTCCAAATAGAAAATTTTTTTTTTCCACCGATACCATTTAGGTACATTTTAATAGGACCATGCATTAATTTTCAGGGATTTTCTTATAAAATTACAGCTTTGTTTTTTTAAAGTGGTTAAAACTTGATAATTCAAAGTATTTTCCATCGCTAGCTTCATTTTCCCATCTTTCTGGTAGCTTACGGATACCATGTCGGAAAAATGACTCGTCTTTTGATATCCATGAAGCGGCCTCTTTTTTGATATCTTAATAAAGTGAAGTGTTACTCAGCCCAGCCAAGAGGTATCGATTGAAACAAATCAAAAGGAGCAATGTCTGGTGAATATGGTGGGTGAGGTAGGACTTTCCATTTCAGCGTATCCAAGTATGAGCAGTATCAGCAGCTCATAGTGCTAAGCAGACCCCACACATACAGAGCATGAGCTTCGATCCATGGATATTCGGCTTTGCCATCTATGTTGATGCACGACTGGGCTAACCCCATGATTTTGTACGCTTGGGATTGTCGTAGTGTATCCACTTTTCAATGCCAGTGACAATACGATGAAGAAAACCCTTTCGATTCTGCTGTTGGAGTAACTGTTCATAAATGAAAAATCGCCTTTCTACATCTCTATAGTTCGTACGGACCCATTTTCCTCACTTTTGAATCATTCATATAGTGCATGTAAGCATCTAGAAATGGTTGAACAAACAACTCCCAATGATTCTGCAAGTTTATCTTCCATTTGATATGGATCTTCATCACGTCTCTAGCATAACTCAATGTAAAACTCCCCGCAAATGCTGTTTTGTTGGTACGTAATTTAACATATTTAATGCTAAAAAAAATGTTGTATACACTAGGGCAAAATGACACATACTGAAAACAAAAGCCACATGATAGTGCTTTGACATAGATATAGTAACAATATGCCCCTGTGCGATACAGTACAAGTTACGCCCTACCTTAGGAATCCCACAAAATTAATGCACGGTCCTAATAATAGAAATACTTTCCTATTGCGGAGGCTCTCACAGCACAGCTTCCAGAATTAAAATTTTAATGCGTTTTCAATCATCAACTGGATGCTCCAAAACCACCCTCTATTCTGAATAATCAAAAAAGATTTCTGAACAAAACAGGTTGAGTTACTCTAAAATGCGGGGCTTTTTCTACTATTTTTATTGTATGTGATAAAACGATGTTATTAATTAGTAAAATGTTTATTGTTTATTGCATAATATCTCAACCAATTTTTGATTTGCTGTCACCAGATTTTTTGTTTCGCTTATCAACTCTTTTTTAATTTTATAACTTTCAATTTATAGCGTTCAATTTAATTTATGCATTTTTTAGTGTATTTTTATTTTGTATTTATTGAGTGTATTTTTTATTATTAACAGCGAAGTGCGATGTTATAAAGAAGTGTAATAATTGTTCTGAATTTCATAAAGAAAGAAAAAGAAAGTGTAGATAGTTAACGATGAATACATTTTTGAAGAAGGTGAAGGATATCCGACGCCATGAATTTCAATATAAAAAATAATACATTTTAAAATTAAATTTTGTTTTATTTTGGTAATACGAATTATAAATTATTTAAAATGCTCTAAATGCAATAATGTTATACTAATGAGCACATTTTTTGACAGCTTGGAACTCAAGTCTACCTTACATTATAATTGGGTTTTTAGTGGGTATTTGGGAACGTACTTAAACTAAATGTTAACCCAGGGTAATCTGTACATTCATACATAATACACAGCAGAAAAGACAAGTTAACACATCCTCGTGCCAGGCGGAGTTTTTTGTTGTTGTAATTTCACACTTCAACAGGCTAAGAGGCCCAATTACAAAAGCAAAACACAACTCAAAACACCCAGGCTTTTTGTAAAAATTCCATCTCAAAAGTGTACAATGAGTAGTTTGGGCGTGTATTTGCATATGCGCATACAACCTCATTTAATCTAATTTCTTAATATTTACTACAATGTATTAATGGGACCAAATTATAAATCACACTAATCAAGGTATCTGTATTTTGTTACCTATGTTATTTTTTGTTTGGTTTCAGCGGACAATGGATTTAACCCAGTTTGGAATGACATTTGCGAATTTGAAGTCTGTAACCCTGACTTTGCTCTGTTGCGTTTCATTGTGCAAGATGAAGACATGTTTGGTGATCCTAATTTTATCGGTCAAGCCACATATCCAATCAAATGCCTCCGTCCCGGTTACAGAAGTGTACCACTCACAAACGGGTTTTCGGAAGAGCTGGAACTCTCATCCCTTCTTGTTCACATATCCATAACCAAAAATACTACATAATCATAATGTGTAGACAAATCTGTAAGTTAACCAATGAACAACTTTTAGTCATATAAAAACATATAACAGGCTATAGGCTGAATAAGTATTTTTTATTGATTTTTTTTTACTAAATCCTATTTCATTTGTAAGTGAGGTGCTAAGAATCATATTGAAGAGTATTTTTATAATTGTTATTTCAATGCTATAATATCCATTGTATAAAGTCTCTAGATTCCCAGTCATAATATAATGCTGTTTCCATTCTGCATTAATTCATGAACTTTATGCAGTAGAACCACAATTATTTGAAATTAAGTGGACTGACCAATTAATTATGCTATGGTAGCTAATTTGTTTTATTTTTTATTTTATGGATTACATGGTAGTGTGCATTTGTCCTAATAAAAATAAATTTGTCAGCATTTCAATAATCAAATGAAATAAATATTGAAACAAAAAACTTTAAAATTTGGTAAATATTGAATTCATTGCACGCCAAGGTTTCAGAATTATTACAATATTATAAATTTCAAAATGGGTATGCCGAATTTTGAATTAGATAGTTTGATATTAATGAGGTTTTGTTGTGACAGATTTTATAAGACCATATACATTTTCTGTTAAATAATCAGTGGATAATTGACTGAAAACCATTACAATATTTTTACTAGAAATGTTAACAGTTTTGTGTTATTAAATATTTGAATAGTAAACCCAAATTTTCAGGTTCCGAGCACCTTTACTAGCTAATATTGTTAAAGGGATCATTTGAAGTTTATTGCAAGTTCTTAATACAACAAATGTTAAGTATACATTAGATACAATATTTTCAAATACTAAGTACAGTGGAACATCACTTAACGAGAACCTCCGATTCCCAAATTGTAAAAAAAATATTCGCTTAACGAGCGTCGTTTTGTATAACGAGGGATGTGGAGGCAACGGGTCCCTTGCTTTGCACCCACCTTCAGTTATCAGTTTGTGGCTAGCGTTTGTTCCGCCAGCATCTTAGTGTCGTTTGTGATTGTACTTTTTTCCAAAATTCTTTTTGTAAAATTTGGGATTTTGGAAAAATTAAAAAAATTGAAGGAAAAAATCCCAAATCGCTAAAATTCTATTCAAACTTCTTCAGATGCATGAATTATGAATTTTTAAGAGTTTAACTGATTAACCGATTGGGGTTAATAGGTTACTCTAATAAAGCGCCAGCAACCTCGTGATACATTTTAAGCCTATCAGTATTTCCAAGGCGTTGGTTTTGTGAGGCTATGCACGTTGTAGCTTAATAATTGAAGCTTTAAATAATTATTGATAATTCAATGTGTTTTTTTTTATTTAGATTATGACCTGAAAAAACATTTTTTCCTTGTTGGCGTTCCAGGTTCAGATATAATATGTAGGCAGTCAACAAGTTAATAACCCTTGCAAGAATGTCTTCAAAGAAAAAGCCCCAAGAAAACAGCAATAAGAGAAAAAAATCATTGTTGCAGTGAAACGTGTAATCGTTGAGAAGCGAGAGAGCATGGTATGCGTGCACATACAATCAGTTGATACATCAACATCTATTTTAAAGAACAAGTACAAGATTAAGGAAATGTATGTTTGAAGAGAGTGACAATAAAGTCTGCGTAACAGCTACATATTCTTGATGATATTTGAAGGTTGCTTCCTATGTGGATCAACAAGAAGCGTTATAAATGATTTTCTTGTTAATAATGCGACATTTTTCGAGAAGGCAAAAATGACTTTCGCTTTCTTTTTAAGTATTTTTTCGGCATGGAATGCTTTATCATATTTTAAACGGTTCCTATGGAAAAAATTGTTTTGCATTACGTGAGATTCGGAACAAATTTTGATTGTTAAGCGAGGTTCTACTGTATTTCACTGTTTTTGCAAGATCATTATGTAGTATGAGCTTTGAATTGCCTATATTGATTAGGTCATAGACTTTTTTAATTTTTTTATTTTACTGGTTATTTAACAATTCTCCTCAAATGATTAGTGAACATTCCGTATGTGAAAGTGAAGTTTTTAAGGTTTCAAGGTGTTAGAACTTGCAAGTGTAAATTGCAATTTATATAACAGATAATTTTTTTAATGATATTTTTATTCTTCATTGTTATGATTCTAATACATTAGGTTCCACTGGTTGTAAAAAGTGTAAACAAACTCCTCACTTTTTTAATGAAAAATGTAGAATTTTATAATTTCTGCACGGCGTGCAATCGACATAGTAAACACTAACTTACTGATTGAAAACAGGCAATGTGCATTGTAAAATATGGAGGGGGTGGAGTGCTCCCTGATGTCATCAACGTACTTCGATGACTACTAGAGCAGAGCCTTGGTGTTACATGTTGGGACATATCATATAACATTAAGTATGATTCTGAAGTAATTCTTATTGACGATGTGATGTTTTTCGTAGAAGTTGTAGTGTTCATAGGCGTACGTTAAGGGTGGTAAGCGTGAGCAATCGTTAAACGAAGTTTATTATGTGAGGGGTGACTGTATTTAAGCAGGATATGTGACGATGACGTTTTTATCTTTCACCAAGATTTTCGCTGATCTTGAAATTCCACCTATGAATTTCCACAAATCTCTGCATCCATCTATCTGTCTATCACTTAAAACCAGCATCACATTTTTAAAATATTTAGTTCACTTGTTACAAAATGGTAACAAATATTTGAGTTTATACGGTTACACATATCTTGTAACACTATTCATCGAGTCATGATTAAATAGAATACCGTTTAGATGAGAGATGGATGAAAGGGACATTATCTTTTGAGATCTGAATGTGATAATATTTTTTCACAAATAAAATCGCAACATTGTGAAATATTTTTTTTTGCAGATAAAATTTGTTTTGTGGTATTCTGTTTTATGTATTCATTGCAGAATATTTCATTATTAAAATTTTTACCATATCACATAATTTAAAAGCTTTATTATTATTTAAGTACAATATGTGACTTATATTAAAGTCCAATTTGTTAAAAAGACTTTATCTTGAATTTCTTTATTCAAACAAACTATATATGTATCATATACATGACTTAAAATTAATTTTTCTATTAAGTACTGTGAACATTTCACCAGTATTCATAAACATAAGTCAATTGAAATATACATGTAAGTATGTGTTCTTGATTGTTTATACTTGGTAAGTCACACCAAGAGCTTGCTTTAGTATTGTAAGTGCTTGCTACAATAAATGTATTATTTTTATGAGTAGCATTTTCTGCTCATTCATTATGTTATTAATTGAGTAATCCTCAAGTTATCTTAATTTCAATGAATTAAAATAAACTTTTTAAGACGATTTGTGTCATATAACAAATTATTGTGGTATTAATGCATAATTTACCAAATAATTGTATACATTTATAATATACATTAACCAAACATAATATTCATTGCAATTATTTTATTTACAAAATTAGTTGTAGTTTTAAAGCAACAACTTTATTTTTTGGTCAAAGTGGTCAATCTACCTATATAATTGATGATTAATTTATCCATATCTTTTTGAATATTTTGTATCACTTTTCGCTACAAGTAGTTTATTTTTGTGATTCTCTATTACCCAGTTCAGTTTAACTGTCATTTATTAGACTACATTATATTATGAAAACTTAATCTTATTCTGGATGTGAGCAAATTGGATGTGGCGGTATTAAAAAAATATATCAAATTATATGTTCTTAGGTTTTCACCGCCACTCAGAATCTTCTGATTTGTGTCTTCTGGGGTATTATGCTTTGTTTTTACGACCTTTCTGGCTGAGGTTTCGGATCTCATTGCAGGGTCCATCATCAGGGTTGAAGTGTTGATCTGAAGACACAAACCAGAAAATTATACATAATAGAAACTCAGAAAAATGAATGTCTAGAACAAACATAATGGTTTCTATTTATCATGAAGAGTTTTTCTTAAGCATGTTTCTAAATGCAATACTGTTTTACCTCATTGTATAAAAGAAATAATTTTTATAAATATTCCTTCTTATTTTTGAGGCCGTATTACACTATCGTGTCGTTCATTCCTTGTAAAACAGCATTTTGCTAGGGTCACTTATCCGATAAGAAATGTTTTTCAATGGTGACATTGATATTTTCTCGTACTGTTACAGAACCGAATGCTAATGTGTTTTCTGATCAAAATATGTATAAGTATTTAAGATATTCAGTACATACTTCCTTAAATTATCAAATGACATGTGCAATGCAGCTATTTATACAACTGCTACATATATACGTCAGTTGAATGCTGCTTCCAGTTATAGTAGTCACTTAAAATTTTTCTAATTATAAATTTATTTTACCAGTGTTTATTTTATTCCATATATTTTTTATATATAATATAATAATTATATGTATAGTATATTAATTAATATTTTTATAACAACTAAAATTTTATTATTAAAGCCAATCATTTTTGGAACGTCTGTTCTTCAGAAGTAAGGTCAGTATATTACTAAATTTAAATTCATCATTTTGTCTTTACTTTTGGTGATTATATTGAGATTCACTTTTAAAATTTGCAGAATGTACAATTGGTAAATATTTGCCAAGTTAATTTATATATTATTATTTATTAAAATCTCAAATTATGCAAATATAATAATTATATACTGTTAGTAGTAAGATATTGTTAAGTTAATTACAAATACATATGTAATAATATTTGATGTTTTCAGCTGTGTTTTCAAGCGAATTCCCTGTTAATTAAATCATAATAAAGTATCTCAATTTGTTAAATAAAATTTGGATTATTGTAATGAATATTGCATCTTATTAGCATTTAAAAAATGTCACACAAATATAATTATATATAAATACATACAGCGGAACTCTGATTTTACAATTTTCTGGCACTCACGTTCTAAAATAGGAAAAAGACGTTTTTTAGTGATTTTGTGATTTGAATTCATGCTTTATCTATGTGCTATATAGCTTATGCTCATGTATGCTTTTGCAAGCATAAAAATGTTTATGTAAGTATGCTTTATCACTACGTCCACTTCAACAAAACAAAATTAAAAAGTATATATTTTAGTTCAGAGAACTTCATATTAATAAGTTCAGTAGGTAAGTAAGCAAATTTATTTGACAAATTTTGATGAAGCCGTAGGTCAATTCAAAATTTTAAAAAATAATCAAAATACGTTATAAATTTAAAAAAAAATACAATGAGATTTATTCCTGCTCATTTGATGATATAACCATTTCTAATCACATACCTATTCTTGCAATATGAGAATTCCCTTGGAATAGACCTATTCACAGACACAGAAGATATTCCTAAGCAAAAACTTAAAATCATGAATTCATAGGCTTAAACCAACAAACGACGCAAACATAAACACACACACATTAAACATCACCATTATGACATTTATGTAATTTCAACTATTTAAACCTTTTTTGCAAAACATATTTTCATGCTCTTTATTTAATTTGAATACAAAGCATGAAACGAACAGCTTCAATTTAAATAAATAAAAATAAAAATGCTTTGGATCGTAAGCTTCAATTTGAATAAATAAAAAAATAAAGATAAAACAAAATTTATAAAAGATGAGACACACTATTAATTGATATGACAGTTTATGATGCAAAATGATTATTTTAATTTATACTAACAAAATTTTGTAATACACGCACATTGAGTTATTTATTATTATTATTATTACTAGCTGTTCGTACCCGGCATTGCACAGGTTGAGGATTAAATTAAAAATAAGATTGTGAGGGGAAACAAAGGTTCCATTGTTTTGCAAAGCCTCTAAAACGCATGGTTCCATGTAATCTAGTCTCGGATGGATGGGATGTCCAGTGGGGGAAATGTGGCCAATTTTTACCACCAGGTCCTTAAGAATATTTATGCATGTTTCGGTAGAAGAGTACAGATTTGCATTGAAAATATATCAGGGGTAGGGGGTAGTGGAAATGACGCCTATGTTACCTGCCGGGTCCTAAATAATAAGTATGCAAAATTTGGGTCAGATCGGTCAAACGGTACAGATTTGCATTGAAAATATATGAGGGGGTGGGGTATGGGTAAAGGGGGAGTGAGAAAAGGGAACTCATGTTATCCGACAGGTGCTAAATAATAAGTATGCAGAATTTGAGTCAGATCGGTCAAACAATACAGATTTGCATTGAAAATATATCAGGGTGTAGGGGGGGGAGGGAATGTCGCCTATGTTACCCGCCGGGTCCTAAAAAATAAGTTTGCAAATTTTGAGTCCGAACGGTATTTATTTGCATTGAAAATACATCATGATGCTAGGAAGGGGTAAAAGGGGAGAGAGGAAATATTACCTGTGTTACCCGTCGGGTCCTAAGGAATAAGTATACAAAATTTGAGTTGAATCGAACAAACGGTATAGATTTATACAGAGAACAGACATTGAGTTTTATAAGTATAGATAGTGTGTGTTGCTTTTACATCCAACACATGGTGCTTTTTTTACAAAAAAAGCTTATTTTTTTGGTATTGTAAATATTTTGTCTCATACCGATATAAAGGTAGGTACCAGCGCTTTTTTCAAATAATTTGTGCAAAATCGAATGGAACGTGTCAAAATTTCAAAGCAATAGTTGAAGAACTTTAGAAGATATAAGATTTTGGACAATCAAACATTTACATTTTTATTTAGATAAATAAATAGTAGGTATATAAAAATAAAGTAGGTATTCAAAAACATCCTTGCATTTGAATGCAACGTTGTGCCAAAATTTCAAAGCAGTCGGTGAAGAACTTTCAGAGATTAGCGATTTTGTACAAACGAACATTCACATTTTTATTTATATAAATAATACAAATAACCAGCAAACAGGACACTTATGCTCTCCAGCATGGCATATATAAGCTCGAAAATGGTGCACAGTAAATAAGCTATCTTTAAATATAAAAAATTGTGCTGTGGTTGCTTTCTCGCGATCTACTCACCAGATGGTCAGATCATTCAAACTCTTAAAACGATAAAAGACCTAGGAGTGATTATTGATGACAAACTAACATTTTCTGATCATATTAGTTACATAACTCTACGGACATATCGGGTCCTCGGATTCATCTGCAGATATAGTAAAGATTTTAATAATGTTGACACACTTCTCCATCTGTTCTCGGCGTTGGTTAAACCTATCTTGGAATATGGGTCTGTAGTATGGTCCTCATACACGAATCAACAGATCAACAGATTTGAAAAAATACAACACAAATTCTGCAAATGCTTGCTGTAGTTTACATAAAAGGAAAAGGTTATGAAAGTCCATGATATGTACAATCAATACAAGATCAATAGTTTGATTAGTCGCAGACCGGTGGCCGACTTATCCTTTTTCTACAAAGTAGTTAACAACTTAACGGACTTTCCGGAAATCCTCTCACTTTGGCCTTATTTACTCCAGGGTTGATCTAAAAACAAGAAGATTACTAGCCGTCGAGAAATCAAGCAAAATGTATTTTTTTCCATGGGCCTAAAAATAGAATTGCTTGCTTGGTAAACCAGCATACTCCCAATATCAACTTCTTTGGAGGCATTTATTTC
This sequence comes from Agrypnia vestita, assembly GCA_016648135.1. NCBI lineage: Eukaryota > Metazoa > Arthropoda > Insecta > Trichoptera > Phryganeidae > Agrypnia > Agrypnia vestita. The sequence continues at coordinate 58,889 of JADDOH010011598.1, forward strand.
TCATTTGTGGCTAACATCAAAAAATTACTCATGTCATATAACTCTACATAAAACATCACATTTATGAACTTTTGTAATATTACCATAATAATAATTTTTCCATTTATATGTATCCATTGATATGTAATGCCGATTGGCGTATATTATGTATATATATAATATATATATATATATATATATATATATTATAATATAAATATATTTATATTAAATTTTGTCACTACTATAGTTTTGAGAGAAGCAGCCCCTCTCAAAATTAGGTGTAATAATTAATACCTGATTAATTATACTTGATGAGAGAAACTCATCTCGAAACTACACTAGTGACGAAATAGCTCAATGTATGTGTATTACTTAAGTTTACTTTATTGTAATTTAAAATAAAGAAGTATTTTACAAATTGGCATGATGCACTGTGCTTCGACCTTACACGAGTCTATCGTATTCATTTTAATCTATGACTATCAATGTTTCTTGGCTGTGCTATATTATTACGTAATTCCTTTGAATTACATACCGTAAAACGGGGTGGATAGGCATGATTCGTAATTTTGTATATGATTATCTTTAATTATTTTTATGCCTGAATAAATGCGTACATTATTTTCAAATGAGTCTTATTGTTTATTTTATCATTTTATAATAATTTTATTTGTTTTATTCATGAATTTAAAAGTAAATTGATAAAATGTAAAGTTTTCTATTCACCTGGGATATTGGGTGAATAGAAACGCCAGAGAGGTGAATAGATAAATTTGCTAGGGTTGTTACATGATTCCTTTAAAAAATCGCATTTAAATAGTGGGCAATAAATTAACAAACAAATTTACTTTCGAATTAGAAAATTATTGTAATTTTTTTTGTTGCAATTCATTCTTTAAATCAAATTAAAAAACATACCTAGTTGAAAATAATATTTAAAAAGAATTTAGTACATGTGACAACCCTAATGGCATTGTATCTACAGTAAAAGCTCTTTAATACGAAATTCAGGGGACCGAAATTCAACAAAAAAATTCGAATTTCGAATTAGGGAAGTAGAATTAGTAGGAAGTTTTTAAACCATCAACATACTTTCTAAACATTTCCAAGTGTACAAACAAATGCATTTTTTAACATGTATTTTTAAACACATTTATTTGGCCAATATTGCATTCATTTTTGTCAGTTGTTTCAATAAAATTAAAATAATTTACTTTGATAAGTAATCTTGAGACATCAATTCAATTTTAAAACAGAAAAAATGAAACAGCAAATATTGTACATCACTTCACTGCGTTTTTCAATTTTGGCGCGATTTATTTGCTTATTTCTCAATGTTTCTGTCCACGTCTTTAATCAAATCCATTTTCATTTAAATAGTTAAAGTTTTGTAAGCGCTGCGAACTGACGCCATTTTAATTTGAAACGAAACACTAGTCAAAATAAAATGCGAAAATAACTAAAATCTAACACGTGAACGTAATAAAATGTCTAATATTCTTCACTCTTATCAAATAACAAAAAATATATTAAAATCGTAAATGAAGAGACTAAAATATCGAAAGTTTTCACGGAAATCACAGATAAAAGCACAAAAAAAAGTCAATGACATAATGTTTTCACGCGATATATCTTAATAAAACACAAAGATGTAACAATTTAAAACTCCAAAACTGGCGACAAAACTTCAACTAATCTCGTCTTTTGGCGGGATATCATAAAACAGCAGTCATAAGGGTACGCGCGCACTAGCGTTTTTTCGCCGCGCGGCGAAAAAACCTGCGACATTTTGACGCGCGGCGAAAACAGCAGGCACGCGCACTACGGCATAATGCCGCTGATCATTTACGGGCAGTTCTTTAAAATATTTGGTGAACTTAACGAAAAATTCTTCCAATATTATCGAATGAATAAAGAATGTTTTTATGAACTTTTAAAACTAGTTGGACCTTCTATCACATATAAAAATACTCCATTCAGAAATGTTTAATGTTTCTATCACTATATTCTTTTTAAGTGATATCATACAATGGTGGTCTTCTTTCAACTTTCGTAATTAGCATTTCAATATTAAAATCTTCATCTAGATCAGCAGAATTATTGCTTGTAGCCCATTGTTCTTTCACATAAAATATATGGTACAGCGAAACGGCGCTTAGTGCGTGCGGTCATGACTTTAAAAAGATGCGTTTTTTTGCCGCTGACCGGCCGTCGGCCGGCCGGCGACCAGGCCGACCAGACCGACCAGGCCGCGCCGCAAGAGAGTTGTAACATTTCACAGATTTTTCGCCGCTGCGTTATTTTGCCGCTAAGTGCGCGCACTACGATTCAAAAGCCTTTGTTACAACACTGCGGTGCGACATTATGCCGCCGCGCGGCGAAAAAACGCTAGTGCGCGCGTACCCTTAAACAGCCTTACCCTGTGCGCGCGGCCACCGGCCAGTTGGGGATGTTTTATGACTTTTATTACTGTCATATAGATGTTCAAAGGCCTGTGAGCGGTCATTTCCGTCAGCGCAGGTATAAAAACACTAGCAAATGGTGAGAAAATGTTAACATTTACACAAATGACTTTTGTGTCAAATTTCATAATTTTGTCTGAAATTTTTTTCGTATTTGGAATTAGCCATTTTTTCGAATTATAGGAAGCATTTTGTATGAAAATTCATTTGAGGGGGATAAAATATCATAAAATTTTTCGAATTATACCGAATTTCGAATTATAGTTGTTTGTATTAACGAGCTTTTACTGTATTTACCACGTCGTGTTTTTATTCAGGCCTTCCCGTATCTAATGACTCCTCATGTTGTATCTATACACCTCGTACAAAGTGCTTATTCTCCCCTTTAGTGTGTCTATTAATTAACCTCTTAACGATTTAAAAAATGGCAAGTTTCACATTTTGCATTATTTTAACTAATATAATTAGGTAGTTCTTACTGTTATTTGTCAAAAATAATGGGCACTCACTAACGTTTCAAAATACACCAAATTCGTTTGCATGCATCGGTATCTTTTTATACACCAAATACACCAAAATACACCAAATTCGTTTGCATCATCTGTAAATATATCTGCACTTTAAGTTACACCAAGCAGCGAATTACAGTCACCTTTATGACATTTTTTTTTTTTTTGTGTCTCACTCTACCGACAATCAAGTATTGCTATTCTGTAAAAAATATAATGAAGTAGTAAAAAAAAAAAACAAACACCTATATTTTTTTATATATTTGGGTCGTAAACTTTTTGGTTTTGTGTCTAATCACTCCTGAATTCTATTAACCCCGTTTTACGGTATGTGTTTTTTTAAAATATGTTTTTTTTAAAATAATTTTTTGCTAATTTTGTACACAATATGAATTCATGGTTTTGTTTTTGGTAATAATGGTATTAAAATCAACATCAGCAAAAAATATCAAAATATTTATACAGTTTTTAAAAATGTTATGGTAGACCCTTGAACTCTTTTGTATGCAGCCCAGCCCATTCGTGGTATCCTGTTTGATTTTAGGATTGTGAACATAAAATTACAGAACGTAACAGAAATAGAAAATCCAATCCAATAGAAAATCCAAGAAAATCAAGATTAATATAAAATCATCATCAATAATAATAGTCATAATTCTGATACTTTGACATTTAATTTGTGTAAAGTACATAAATTGTGGAAAATATAATGTCGGAAATTCTGCAAAATTGCAGTCTTAGTACTGGATTGTATGATTCTCAAAAGGGACCAGCAAATTTTTACATAAATTAAGGAAAAACTATTAAAATCTGGATTCCACCATACATTGTATACTGAAATTGTAAGTGAGTAGAGGTGCCTTTTTATTATATATATATATAGCTAGTCGGTCGGTATTAAATAATAAATCCCAAGTGGTTATGAAATTATTTTGGTTTAATCATTATTTGAAATTACTTTTTTATTTGAAATTATCAGTTACAAAGAACAATTTCATTTTTAAATGAATATTAGAAAAATTCAATAGCAGTCTTGTTATTTAAATTGACCTATTAAAATGAACTTTTTAAATAGCAGGCAGACTGATTTATATTGTTGTAAAATTTACATATTTGTATGGGACAATTAAAATTAAATTACTTTTTACGAAGTGTCTGATAATTCTTTTTAACTTTATTTTTATTTTGAAATCTATTATGATGAAAATTGATGAACATGACAGTGACTAATTTTAAGTAATATACAAAGATTTGAATGATTGATTTCAAAGTTAATATTCAAAACATTATTTATTGATTGAAAAAAATGGTCTTTTATAATAATATTATCTTCCATCATTATATCTATTTTTTATACATTTTTCGGTAGTATTAGAACTCAGTGGCTAACTTGCAAGTATATTTTTAATAAATAGTAAATAATATTTTTATAATGTATGTTCTGAGAACACAACTACTGGATTTTGTCCACAGAGGGATAATTATTAATTAGATCTATGTATATTACGTCTTGGGAAAAAAATTGGTTTAGAACATATACAACTTTAAAAAAATTGATAATATGTGGATGTTCTTACGGTGAAATTTGTGAACATCGCATTGTATAAAGTGATCACTTAATCCAGTTTATCAGTTCATAAATCCTGGGCCACTCTATAAAGACTTCCATACACGTCTCCCATATAAATAGCTTTGTCTCTGTGAGACTTCTATAGTTTATCTTAATAAATAGTAAATAACCTAGAAAATTAATACTTTTGTCCACAAATTCACAAGCAAGATTCAAATTCAATATTGTAATTGGTAACAGATTACAAATAAATTATATTTATGGACTAGTTCACCCCATCCGTACCTTACTTATTATATTAGTTATTGCTACAGGCCAGAATGCTCATACTAAAACTGTTTTTTCCAGTGCTGTATCATGTTAAATAGTAACAAATATTTACGGGGGATAAATACATATAATAGACAACTTTGTTCCAAGGACACAACTTTATTTAATCATATGATTTTAGTGTCAATTTCCAATTTTTTTTTTGTTTGTATGTAGATTGTTGTACGTGTGAATTATTTGTTACTATTCCTTTGAAAGAATACAGTCAATGACAAAAAGAAACCAAAACTATTTCATGTTTCAAAAAAAATTGTACTAGAACCGTATATGTAATATTTTGTGATTTTGCCCCTTCGAAGTGCAATAATATTATAAAAGCCACTTTAAGGTCAGGGACTAGTTAGGTATGACATATATGTTCAAGTATTGCATTTTTAATCAATTATTTTTTTTTTACAATCAATAATGCACACAACTTCTAAGAATTCTTGTACCGTGAAACGCACAATTTTTTTTATTGTTGAGGTGATGCATTAAATTTGTATGTTTATTATGAATTTCCATAAATTCTTCAATTATTAAATCGGAATAAACAGATTAAATATTACAGTTTAGATAAGATGTATAGTATATTAATTTATGTATATTTTATTTTGTATTTATATAATATGAAAATAAACAAAATAATTGTCCCAAACCAACATGGATTCTTTACTGGCAAATCTTTTTTAACTAACCTACGAAAAAAACTCAAGCACTATCTAAGAAAGCCCAAATCGATTCTATATATACAAATTTCAGTAAGGCTTTTGACACTGTTGATCATAGCATACTATGTATTACTTAAACTTTAAAAACTAGGTATATCGGGGCGCTTTTTTCACTGGCTGAAAAATTATATTATAAACAGAGCTATATGTAAAAATCAACACTTTCGCCTCCTATAAATTTAGATCGACCAGTGGTGTTCCTCAAGGATCCCACTTGGGACCCATCCTATTTTTACTTTTTGTAAGTGACATAGTAACCATATTTCATGGTGTTTTGATTTTACTTTATGCTGATAATTTAAAATTATACAGGACAATCAATAGCCTTCAAGATTGTTTAATAATTCAATGCAATCTCAATAATCTTAATATATGATGTAAAAGCAATAAACTGTATCTCAACATTAACAAATGCCAAATAATTAAATTTCACAGGATTAAAAACACCTATCATATTCGAATATTCCATTTACAACAATCGCTTTAAATCTGTATCGGAAATAAATACATATAAATGCATCAGTGTATTATTGGATGAAAAACTGTCATTTGCACAACATATCAACAATATTGCGAATAAGTCGTTGAGTACCCTAGGATTTGTTTTATGAATATGCAGTTCTTTTTCAAACGTACAAACTCTTAAATTACTATATTGTTCAGTCAGAAGTCAAATGAAATATGTATAACTCTCCCATATGGCGTCCCAACTACAATACTCATATTCATTCATGGGATCGCGTCCAGTATATATACCTTACCTTACGTTATATATTATCTACCGCCTGTGTTTTACTATGACAATATGAGAACAAACTCACAAAACAATTCCCTCGTACCTAGGCTACACAGACTGGGCAACAAATATGCAAGCATTGCCGATGTGTTCTCGTCTGCCCTGTCAAACACATTATCGCAGCATGGCGGTCATTATCAGGCGCAATAGATATAGATACTCTTTTCTAATACTGTATACTTCAGTTCAATATAGTTACAGAAGTATATAATTTCCTATTCTCAGATTATTAATATTGTTGCATTTATATATTTATTTTTTAATCACTTTCTTCCTTTTTATCTACCGTTTACATTTTGTATTTTATTCCTATGTACCTACTAAGATAGTTATGAAGTAAAAGCCCAAATCATGTCTTATATATTATAAATATTACATTGTATTATTTATGTCATGGATCTGGTCTCACTGATTATGTTGGGATAATTTACATAATTATTATTACCAAATAATCTCTGTAATAAAATATTAATTTAATAAATAATTTATATTAATTTCACGTTTCAGTTTGAAAACTTCCTACAACTAATATGTTTTCTTAAAAAATTATAGCAATGACAATTTGTATGCATGACTATGTGTTAAATTTATTATTTTTCTATTTATGGCATAATTTTTTTTTCTAGAAGTTGATATATTCAAATTATTAGGTCTGATTTTTAATTTTTTTTAAAATTAAATGAAAAAGAATTAAAATTTGAAATATTTAAATCTCCAACTAATGGATCAGCATAATGCAATTTAATAATTATATTTTTAATCCTTAATGTATTTTGGTTTTAAGTAATATTCTTTATAAATCCCTCATCACAGTTAAGGCTAGTGTTGGTGAAAAAAAGCGTGTGATAATTTATATCTGTTGTAAAATTCTACTTTTGCAGTAAATTATTGAGTTCTACAATATTTTTAGTAATGTATTATTTTTTATGGTATCCTTTCAACCACAATCTTTATAAGTCATTCTAATAATCACATTTTTATATATATTTTTTTTAAATCTTCTCAGGTTTCCACGGTTGATCAGAATCTTCTGGTTTATGGTTTTCTGGGATATTTTGCTGATAAGATCTTTCTGAATCATCGGCTTTGATGATGGATCCTGCAATGGGATCCGAAACTTGGATATCTTGGTATGTACACATGGGCCAGAAAGGTCATGTGCACATGCCAAAATATTCCAGAAAACTCTAACCAGAAGGTAAATTCTTTTGTATTGAGAATTATACGAGTTGTATTGTGTCCATTAAATGTCCAATCGCTTAACCAATTAATATATTTTTATGTAGTTATTGGATTTATAATCACTTTTCATTCACTTTACATCACTAGATGCTTTGTACTTTATGAATTCAGTGTCAAAAGTAATTTTATCACATGGTATCTTAAACCAAATGTTTCACTGTACTGGATACATCTTCAAAATATTTATTGTTAATAAAGATTGAGAATTAAATTTCTGCATTATTTTACACCCCATTTATCAGAATAAATTCCATATCTAATGTACAAAACTTGTCATAGGAGCGGATCCCTGATCTGAATCTATGCAGGATTCCATAATGGACTGTAATCAAAAGTTTATGGCATGACAC
>JADDOH010011599.1:0-15092 GCA_016648135.1 Agrypnia vestita
AGCTAACTCGGATGTGGTTTGGATGATGGATCCGCTTCCACAATAGCCTTCAATTCTTCATTATCAACTTTGGTCTCCGGCCGTCCACGGGCTTGTTCTGCAGGTCGAAATTTCCAGAACGAAAACGTTGGAACCAAAAACGCACTGTGTTTTCTTTTGCGGCACCGTCGCCATACACATCATTAATCCTTCGAGCCGTTTCTGCAGCACTGGTGCCACGGTGGAACTCGTACTCGTAAATAACGCGATATTTCAAGTTTTTCATTTTGTAAACTGAGTCTCGCAAAGAAAAAAACAATTGAGGAAAAAACAAATGAATTATAATTTTCAAAACACAAATACATGAGTAAATAGCTGTAAAAATTTGGATTTGGAATTCCTAACCAAAGAGAAGATATTTGAGATCAAATTTGCCAGTACGGTAAAACGTCAATTTCATATGTAAGGACCTAATATAATAAAAACAAAAAATATATATATCAACTAAATCAAGGGAGTCGTATTCCCCGATACGAATTTCCTTTATATGAAACAACAACAAAAAATATAACGATTAAACAAAAGTATTATAATGGAATGATACAAAAAAAATTGCTTATCTGAGCGCTTATAGAAGCGCGTAGAACTGTAGAACTGCAACAATACGGAACGCTAACACTGGTACACACAGGAACTACCGAACGCGTCGAATGCTACAATCGAACTGTGGTGGATTCCTTTGTGTTCAAAAAAAAGTATTGGATACAAAAAGGTTCCATTCCATACATACTTCAAGCAAACTATCGCCATTTCCATTCGTCCTTCCATCCCCAAATATACCAAGCGCAGACTCGAAGCCATCTCTTCGAATTCCAACCCACCCATTCAAATCTCCAGCCAAAATTAATCTTTCGCCGTCGCTTTTCATGTCTATGACATCTCTTACACTCGTCCAAAACTCATCTTTCACCTCGTCTTTATCTGAGTATCTTGACAGGGGCATAACCTACAATAAGAAATACCCCAGTGATCCCAAATTTGAAACGGATCCACATGAGCCTGGCACTAATGAACCCACATTCTTTCATACATTCGACCATTCGCTCAGAAAACAGCGTTGCAGCACCCTGGCATGCTCGGTCTGCCTCTGGGACTCCCGACCACAGTACGAGCAGACCATTGTGTTCCATTATCACTTATACATAGTATATTCAGAAAGCGAATACTAAATGTCACTTGCAGGTAGGCGCCGAGAATATAGACGTGCGGGCGAAACAACGACTAAACTCTGACTGGCGAAAGCGAAACGGACGACAATACGAAGGGACCGTGTGTAAAAGATGGCTGTCACTCTTGTGACGTCTTCGTCACAATCATTTAACTACGAGGAAACAGTTTTCAAATTACACTCAGTTGATTTTTTTATTTTGATTTTTGGCCAGCTTTTTCATTAAATACATGCGCCGGTTGATTTACGAGCATGCTCATTTGATTTGTGGGTGGAAGGGGTATCTTTTGAGCATGTGCGAACAGGCTTGCTTATGAGCATGCAAATATTACTCGCTAGTACGATTATCAATGCGATCATCTCTGTGCGCGACATATGAAACAAATATGGCGCGTTGGGGAGATGACAAAACATTACTTTTTGCGACTTACTACTCGGTCACCGCTTTGTAAAAATAATATAGCAAGACAAAAAATAATGTTTATGAAATTTATATTCAAGGACACATTCTTATTGTGAAGTTGCAATTTTTTCAGAACAAAGTTCTGTGAAATTTAAAACCAAATTAATTAATCAATTAGAAAGATATACAGATAAATCAAATCCACGAAAAAATATTTGGATGGTTTTAAATTTCACAGAACTTTGTTCTAAAAAAATTGGAACTTCACAATAAGAATGTGTTCTTGAATATAATATATGTATGTTGTATCAAATGTGTCCAAAAACTAAAAATTAATTAAACGGTGAATTCTGGCATTCTCCAGCGGCAGGAACACAAAGTAATTTGTGCCTACCGTACCAGAAAAAGTGGATTGCTCTAACAATGGATAATAAATGTTAATCAATTAATAAATGAGACTTACAGATAAGGTTGACATATTCACGGAAATATACAAGGCCGCTATAGCGTAATTGCACCGGAATGGAAGAGATCCGTGGTTCGAATCCCGGTAGCAGCCAAATCTTTTTTCGTGGATTTGATTTTTCTCTTTCTCTTTCTAATTGATTTATTAATTTGGATTTATGAATCTTTATTAAAAGACATGAACGATTCAAATCTTACAATAAAAATGATAAAAACTAAAATCAAAAATGTGCGGATGGAAATTCGGGAACTGTTTTGATTTATAAGTTCATTTAAATTTCCTGTTTCAGTTTGCAAATTTTCCATTTAGAACAAGAGCGTCTTTATTCTATGACAAGAGCATGCCAGTTATAAGCGTGTGTGTTTGATTGTTAGCTTTGAGCATGCTTAAAATAAGCATACTAATAACAAGCAAGTGTCTACAGTTGTTAGAGCATGCTAGTTTTGAGCGTGCTAATGAGAATGCTCAAAAATAAGCATGTGTATCAGTACCTTTACGTATATTTTGAGATAAACCATCGGAAGTGAAATATCTAAAAAAACTATATAATTTTTTTTGCTCCTTGAATACGTCGTAAAATGAAGATAGTATTGTCAAGTAGGTACTGAAGCACTCTCGTGTCTAAATAACTAACTAACAAGCCGTTTCCCCGTACGGGTATGCAGGGAGGTCGTGATGCAGTCGAACGCCACACTCTATCCTGGCACACTTTTGCTTCGACCACATTCATATATCTTCCCATGCACGCTCTTCGTCTGTTGAAGCTTTTAACAGGGCCATCCTCCAATATTTGGTTTATCTGATCGTGCCAGGTATTTCGCGAACGCCCTCTGTTCTTGCCGCCTTTAACACTTTCTTCATTTTATTTACCATCCTTTCCTCCCACGTTCCACATGATTAAACTATCTCAGCGATCACTTCTTTATTCTATCGTTTATGATACAGCCAGCATTAAATTCATTGTAGTTTGTTTATTCCTCACTCTATCGATGACAGATTTCACACACCTAACTTTTCACGCGCCTAAGCGACCACATATCCACCGCATTCAGTCTACATTCATTCTTTTTCTGCTAATTCCATGTATCACTTTCATACGCTGCGGTTAGCACCAGAACTCCGTTTTGAACCGCTAGTGACAGATTCGTATTGGCCATAATGGCTTATTTACCTTATTTCTCGCGGTCACCCTTTTCCTGATATCCCTCCCCTCCCTTGTCGTCAAATACACAAACTTGACCAGTTGTTCTAAGCATTCATTTTGACTATTACATCACACTTAGTCCCTCTTTTATCTCTCTTGAACACCATTACTTTCGACTTGCTGTCGTTCATCAAAAATTCAGTATCCATGCTTAATAGGACATCCTGGTCATCGGGCATTGCAGATGAACTTCTATATTAGCTCTAGCACTGCGTCATCCACATATACTTGGCAGGAAGTGCTGAATCCGCCCATTCTCACTCCTACTTCTGATACTTCAGTTCTTTCATACGGTTAATCTGTATGGGTCATCTGACTTCTCTTTCCTATGGACCTGATTTGGAAATATTGGGGAGTACTCACCACGGTGGAATTACCAATGACCGCAGCCTGCACCGCCAGCAGCGACAGCAGCGCCAGCAGCGCCCGCAGCACCAGCTTCGCCAGCCCAACGAACGCTTCGATTATGCTCTAAAAAATATTAAACGGAAAATTACACTGGACAACAAATTTTAACTTTGAAAGATATTAAGTACCATAAAACGGGGTGAATAGGATAGTGGTCTGAATAGAGACGAAAGCGGGAACGAGATTTGTAGTAGAATAAATAAATAAAATTGTACCCAAACTGGTGGTAAACTGTTTTAATAAATAGTAGAATATTTAATTCCTAACCTGGCAGCACTGGATTAATTGAAAAGTTGAGCTAAATGACTTAAATATTGTTTTGAAAAACAGTCCCAGAAACTTTCCGTGAACTGAAAAATAAAAAGTATTTGAGTCTTGGGCGTGGTTTTTGAGTGATGTTTATCTATTGCTGAAAGCTGCACAAACACAAGTAAGTCAAGATATTATGTATTTACTTTGTAAAACTAATTATATTAAGCTCTGTAATTTTGATTGAGTTTTGAGGTTAATAGACACGGTAACGGGGTGAATAGGGATGGCCTCAGGGGTTAATAGGAACGGTGTTATTGGTAAACAGGGACGAATGTGGGGGGACTTGAAACGGTAAGGTTTGTATTGGGACAGGGTTGTCACTGACTATGCAACCTGACCATGAGGTATAAAATTTGTTTTTTTTATGACAATTATTTTTTTTAATTTGATTTCTAGAAAACATGTTCGTAGATAGATAGTACCTAGTACCTACCCGTACAAACACACATTTTTGCAAAAATTTTTACATATGTTTGTTTATAATTTATGTTGTATTTTAATTAAATATAAATATGTATGTTTTGTTTAGATATGCATAGGACATACAAACCCAGTGGTCAGAGGCAGTATAAAAAATATAATGATTTGACTTTAAGTGCTGCGCTTAGAGAATATGAAACAAAACATATGTCATTGGCTAAAATAAGTAAATAATATTACATTCCTAAATCTGTGCTGCACAGGCACAATACGAGGATTATGAAAACCCACGGAGGGCAAACAGTTTTATCTGTAGAAGAAGAGGAACACATAATACAATATTTGAACCATTGTTCAGAATGGGGATGCCCATTAGACACCTTTGACCTTCGAGTCTTAGTTAAAGAATCGGTGTAGATATAAAAAGATTTAAAGACAATATGCCAGGCCTCGACTTTGTAAAATGTTTTCTCCGAAGAAATAGAGAAAAAATTTATCTTCGTAGGAGTCAAAATATAAAACGATCGCGCGCAAATGTTTCACCAGAAAGAATTGAAGAATATTTTCAGCAATTAGAAAAGTCATTAGAAGGCGTACCACTGCAAAATATAATACATTATGACGAGACTAACCTTTCCGATGACAAGGGAAGGAGAAAAATTTTAACAAAAAGAGGGGCAAAATACCCGGAAAGAATCATGAATCATAGCAAAGGGTCAACGTCATTGATAGGAGTGTCTGCTGATGGAACATTACTACCATGCTATGTGGTATATAAAGCTAAAAACTTATATTAATCATGGGTTCAAAATGGTCCGAAGGGATGCCGGTATAACTGTACCACATCGGGGTGGTTCGATGACAACACATTTGAGGAATGGGTCCACACAGTTGCACTCCCATTTTTCATAGAAAAAGATCCTCATTGGTGATAACCTTTCATCACATTTGTCTCTTGATCTGATCAAAGAATGTAAAGAACAAAACGTTTATTTTGTTTTCCTTCCGGCTAACTCTACTCACATGACTCAACCTCTAGATGTTGCCTTCTTCAGGCCCATGAAAGGCGCCTGGAGAGAAATTCTATTTGCATGGAAATAAACGGAAGGCCGCAATTTATCCACGATACCGAAAAGCGTCTTTCCAAAATTATTTAAAAAATTACTGTGTTGCATAGAATGCCAAGCCTTGTCAAATATATTAGCAGGTTTCATGAAAAGTGGCATAAACCCTTATAATAAAAATAAAGTGTTAGAGAGATTACCTGGACAAGAAAGATTTGATAAAAACAATATTGATAGTGATGTTATAGGACAGACTGTTTTAGACATCTTAAAAAAAATGCGATGTGGTTCTGGCATCAACTTGTCAACAACATCTAATAAAAGAAAAAAAATCGACGTCAAGTCAGGTCAAAGCGTGTGCACCGAAATTGATGAATACTGTATTTCTGACATAGAGTACAACCATGAACAAAGTAGCTGTATGAGTAATGCATCTAATGAAATTGATTCGGAAATAATCACACTTAGAACCAACAATGATTTAGAATATCACCATGAAAATAATGAGATCCAATCAAAATTAACAAAAAACACTAAACCTCGACATATAATTGCAAAACTCATCCCAGAAGAAAGAAAAAGAATTCGAAGCAAAATCTGCGAGGGATAGAGTTACACTTGAAACCCGATTTTCAAAAAGTCATTTAGACGATTCGTTGAAAAGCCAGAAATATAATGACTTTAAAATTAACTCAGCATTTAAAGAAAATATTCAACACAGGACCACTATTATAGGTAAACAAATACAGGAAGACAGAAAAAAAAATTGAATCAAAATCTGCAATGACCATAAACACTACTTTAGTTAGTGCCACAACGCCAAATAAACATATTTTTAAAAAGCCATATGAAGTAAATAGTAAAGCAAGAATTTTACAAAACCAGGAAAGTGAATCAAAAATAGAAACCGAGGGTGCAGATCATAAACATATTCTTGATTCTGTCAATCTGAACGATTTCTCAGATATAAATCACACTGAAAAATACGACATTGAAAAACTGCCTATAGTGTTCGACGATAATATTTGCGTGCAAGAATTTGTGGAAATACCTTATGAAACAGATATTAAATTAGCAATGAAAAATAGATTTAAAAGAGATTTTAAAAATACAGGCGAAATAATTTCAGCGCAAGAAAAAATAGAACACAAGGAAATTACAAAAAAACATAAAAATAATATCAGATGAAATCTTAGATGGTACCAAAGAAAAAGTGAATATTTATAATATGAAAATGAAGAGAGTAGCATTGAATATAATATGATTAATACAAAAACAAAATTAAATTAAATAAAAAATTACACTGAAGACGACGACATATTGCGTGATCTTATGGACGGTGATGCGTAAAACTTATTATTGTTAATCCTGCTTTTCACTATTTTATATAATTTTAGTAAACATATTTTGTTACAATTTATTTTGTTACAATTTCAGACAATCACTTATTATTTTTATTACGAACTTTATTTTGTATAAGGATCGATATTATTATTTATCTTTATTGTCATGTTTCTTGATTACCTATATATAATATAGCATAATAACAATTCTTGATCTCGTATGCTAGAAACGTCATAGGATAGACGACAGCAGAACTATTTTGTAAGCGCGCCAAAGTGAGTTAGTTCACTAAAAGGATTCGACAGTGAACTCGCAAATTCTCATGCTGTATTTTCGACTTCGACCACGCGACGCATTTACAGAATAGCACCGCTGATTCTTGATATTTTGAATATTATTTTATTATTTAATTTTGTTGCAAACTTGGACCACCATATATTTTTATGACGAGAATTTTATTTCGTGTTAGAAGCGATATTTTTGTTATTTCTAATCGGTGTTTATATTCCTTGAATAAATCAAAGGAAAGCATATAATTGAAAATGATAATAAGTCTATCTTGATCGTAATGCCAAAAAAATGTTTTTGATAATTATATGTCTCGTTATTAAGACATTGATTTTATGTCGATAAGATGGGTATATTTTTTCGTTAATTATTTATATAAATAGGTACATTGGTAATTGAATTTCCTACAAATAATAAGAAATAATATATTTATTTCGTTAATATTCGTGTTAATTTTTGACAACCCTAGTCCTTTTTCCCTATTCGCCCCGGTGACGTTCCTATTCACCCCAGTTCAAGCCTGAATAGGGACAACATACATTTTGCTAAAAAAACATAAATTATTATCATGTTATTAGATTTTTTCTATTTTTTCTTATTGTCTAACCAACCGGACGTTAATGTTAACGTGTAATGCCCTAGCAATGTCATATTGTATTGCGTTATTAAGAAATTGAAGTGCAAAGATCGATTTCGTCCTATTCACCCCAGTTTACGGTACGCAAAGTAACGTTTCTTTTAAATTTTGATATGCTGAATACGGTCATACTAAAGTTTGAAAAGTAGATTCAGTTTCTGAAAAAATAATACACATAGATTTTTTTACAGAAATAATAAAATTTTACATCTTTTTATTCTGCTGCTGAATGTCGAGTCGTTCTTTTGCTGTTCGTTTATATTCTGGTTCCAACAGAGTGCAAGAAATGGATTTTCGGAGACACTAGGGCCCAGCGCTTGGTAGGACGATAACATTTTTTCGGTAAATTTGACATAATTTCCATTTATTTTCAAATAGTTCCGAGTTCATAATATATTGAGTTTGTCCAAATTTTTCAAAACAGTATTGGATTTTTGTCACAGGAACGTCATTTATCAATTAATATATTATAGATGTCTTACAGAGACGAAATTATAATTTTATGGGAAAGTAGATACGGAAGTCTTTGGGTGTTCGTAGGGCTTACGACCTATCGTACGGCTGACTTTAGTGATCAGTTTTCACAATGTAACGTTGGGTGATTGTGCTAGTAGTCGGCCATTTTACAAAAAAGTCTTCTTTGGAATATCATTGTAAGTTCATTTTTGAAAGGTGGTTTAGAAAAACACGTATGTATTAAAGAACAGGGAGTTTATTTTTATTATATTTATTGCTTTTTAAAATCAGCATAACCATAAAAATTAAAATAATATTTTAATGAAAAATGGCTGTTTTGCCAGTAGTCGGCCACCTATGCGTCAGTAGTCGGCCATCAGATTTTAGCACAGGGCCGCCAGACGTCCTTTAGAAATTTGCGCTATACAGGGATTTTTTTTTCAATTTTCGATAAATTATCTCAATTTGTTCATAGGTACGTTTAAAATACACTAATAATCACATACTAGAAACTAGAGAGATAATTATTTTTTCGATTGGGCATTTTGGTTATATGTTAAAGCCCCTTTCACCTCCATTAATAATCCGATTAAGGTCTTCATCATTGTTTTCTATTAGATGGGTTTTCAAGTCCTTAAACCAATTTCTTATATAATTTGCGTATTCCTAGTGTACCTACGCGCTAATAGTGCTTTCCGCAATTCTGGCCGGCGTATGAATAATAAATACTATAATTCTACCGGTTTTTCATCTTAGAAAGATGTTTTTATTTTTTCTGTCTTCACAATTTGCTGCACAGTAGTAGGAGTTCTTGTTTTTTAGAGGAAAATGACATTTTGCTAATGCTATTAACTGTTCAACAATTTTGTTTTCGGATAACGATATAAAGTGATTTTGTTCAATTTGACGTGTTTTTTCCAATACCCATCCCTTGATGCGGTCCTGCAGTTTTGCCTTAGGAACATCAACTTCCAAACAATTTCTGACAAGCTGCGCGTATTTTTTTCCTTCTCTTACTGCTTAAAGGGCTTTTTGAAGGCTATCATCAGTAAACTGATGAAAAACGTATTTTAGTTTTAGTCGCCATTGATACAAAATTAATAATTTCTGTATTTAGTTAACATTAGGCTGATAAAAGATAAATTTCATCTACCAAAACCGTCCTAAGACGCTACATGGCCGACCAATGATACATCAATTTTAACACGTCAACCAGTTGTCGGCCCCACACTTCTAAGTTTAAAAAAAACATTATCAGTGTGGTTACTAGCGGCCGACCACTGGCTATTAGATAGTAGTGCTATTTTCACTAACATAACACATAAAATCTTAGTAAATTTTGTATCATTAACAGCGTGCGACACAAAAATAAAACCAATATTCCAGTAGTCGGCCGCCCCGGCTGGATTTTGTGGAAAATATTGTCCCAGTAACCGGCCGCACGAGTTTCAACATAAAAATTTTGAAAATGTTTGTTTTATCATTTTAACTCGTAAATTTATTTCATGTTTTTGCCAATAAATGCTACTCATACAGTGCAAACAAATTAATTAAACTTCTACTTAAAGTTTGAAAATTTTCTTTATGATGTTTCCGAAAAACCAGAATCAAAATTGATAGCTCATAACCACCGGCATTTTTTTGTGTGTACTTAATAAACGCAAGATGGTGCAATTTTGTGTTTCTTTCACGGAATAGTGGCCGACATCTTAGCATTCAAAAATATTGTTGAATTACCTATATTGCGAGTGTCAAGTTTATTCAAGTTGAAGTAATTGGTGGCCGACTACTGAAGGTGGCCGGAACACTGGCGAAATCACCCTTCACCATGAACCAATGGTGATAGACAGGTCACGCCTGAAATCTGCCGGATTGCCAAAGAAAGCCCTACCAAGACGCGTCGCCATAAGGAATTTCTAATAGTCTCTTCATGTGACCGTGCTAAAAAGTAATAACTAACTTTAAGGGCTTGTTCAGACACAGCGGGAACCGTGCCGTTTCAGAATCGCATGAAATCCGTGCGGGTCTCATTTACCTAGGTTTGTATGTGATCGTTCAGACACAACCGTGCGGTTAGTCAACCGCTGCGGTGCCCGCAACCCAACCGCTAGAAAATAGACCCGCACGGCGCCCGCACGATCCTATTACTATGGGGCCTTACGAGAGCGTTCAGTCGCGTTGCGGGCACCGCACGGTTCCATGTCACAACAGGAGCACGCGTGGATTATTTTCTCTTTTCTATGGTTATGGATCGCTTTGAAATTGAATTTTTTATTGATGAAGTGGAGAAAAGACCTGTAATATGGTAGAAAAGACCTGTAATAGTGTGAGGATTACTCAAATATGCCAAGAACCAAGCTTGGCAGGAGTTGGTGGAGATATTTGGAAATGGTGGAAAAAAAGAGTATTTTAGAGAAGTAGGTATTTATTCACCAAAAATGAACTGACAGAATGATATTTATGTGTCTTGCCATGGAAGACGGCCGTCGTTAACAAAGTAATGAGCGAATATATCTCTGATATTCAAAGATGGAGAACGGCACCAGAACTGTCAAACTGACGTTTATTTTCGCGCGCACAAATCGCTTATTAACCGCGGCTGTGTGAACAGATGACACAAATCGCGTGTTTTGAAACGCGATTCTGAAACTGAACGGTTCCCGCTGTGTCTGAACAAGCGCTAAGAATATAAAATAATTTCATTGTTCTCGCGGCATAATTTTCGGAAGAAGTCGCCTTTAAAATTTTATAAAGGCCGAGAATTAAAGTCATTTGAACTAATAGAAATGCGCAAACTTCAAAGCGTGACTTTAAATCGCGGAGTATGTACCTGACCCTTTTGATATATGTATAAAATTTGCAAGTTCGCCAGTGGGCTTGATCAACACCACCTAGACACGCTTTTCAATACCAAGGCTAGGGATGTCAGCTATAGTCCGTCCAACTTATCTGGAGAATAAAGGAGGGCGTCCCAATCGTTGTGGTACTGCCCATAGTGTAAAAATTATCTAATTTGTAGGGAATTTTATGCAAATTCGTTTTTTCTTAAACAAGTTATCAAGCAGTATACGACACGATAAAAAACAAAAAATGTAAACTAACGTACAAATAAATTTATCAAAATATACATTCGTAAAATACACAACGTCACAAAATGGCGTTTTTTCAAAATCAAAGAAAAATACAATTTTCCGGAAAAAAAAAAACAAACAATAATAATTCTTTTAGGCTGGCGCCATATTACGCAGATCTTCCGCCGCGTTTTTTCCGTTGCGCCAAATCGGCAAAGCAAATAGATTGACCGATCATCCGCGTAGTGTGTTTAATAAGCGCATATTGTATGGAAAGAAATGTAGCGATGTTCCACGACAGAAGAGACGCGGCGGAAGATCCACGCAGTGTGGCGCCGGTTTTATTCGGTGTCTCATACCTAATGATCATGACCACCATGTTTAACTCAGTAACACCTAAGGATATCAATCGGTTTAGGGCCGTTGTATCAACTTGGTTTATAGTAATCTTTCGTTCAAAGCATAGATATTTTGCATTTTCCACCGATCAAACAACTTGCTCTCGTAAAAATCTATGCTTTAAATGAACTATTGCTATAAAGTAAGTTGATGCAACCAGTCTTTAATGTGCATAAATAAAAAAGTTTATTTTTGAAAAAAGATGTTTATACAAATGAACTCGTTAATGAATTTTGTAATAAAAAGTATAAATAATAAAAATTCTATGTAAAAAATTATCGAATAAAATATGTTCTAAAACTTTTCTCATCTTACGGCTTCTAATTCAATTTTTCCACTTATCCTTGTTCTTTTTTTCCGGGTGTAGATATTTTAATGCCCATTTCCACGGCCACTTTACCTTCTTTAACTATTTTGTAAATTGCCGATTCAGAAATACCTGAAGAAATTTTATAAAAGTAAAATAAAAAACTACGTATGGGAAAATCATTATAACTGCATGGCAGCACTAACCTGAAGTGGCGGCAATAAGTCTATGAACAAAATCAAATGGTATAATTGGGGCTTTTAGACGTTGTTCCTCTTCAAAAAACGTGTGCATTTTCAAGATTATTTCCCGAACACCGCTTTTAATGGTTTTTGGCATGGTGACAATCTAAAATTTTCTTAAAAAACTATCGAAACAGTCGTGAACCCCTCTGTAAACAAAGTCTGTCAATGGTCTGTCAGCTGTAGATAATCCAATATGGCGTCGTTAGTTCCAAATTTGGCCATTCTTCAGATAAGTTAGACGGACTATACTCGTATTTTTCAAATGGTTTCGTTTGCACCCTTGCCCTTGATTTTAAAATGTTGAGCTTCGCGTGTTTTATGAAACATAAAAAGCTTTATACGCAGCGTTAAAGTATATTATCGGAGACTTAAATCTTTAAGATTTGTTACTCCAATTGGAAATTTTTATAATATATGATTATTTTTGATTTTTAAGACAATATCAAATATTTGAAAAAAAAAACACATCAATTTTGTCTTGTAACAATACGTAAATGTTTATTTAATGGATTTAAGAAATCTTATTTTTATTAATATAAATTTACTGTGTTTTCACTACTATATACAGGATGTACCAGAGCTAGCAGCAAAAACTTGGCCGGTAGATTCCTGCCTATGTTATGAGTCTAAAATGTTCAAACAACACGAATATTCCAGATGTAGAAAAAACTCTCGCTTTCTGTAGATGTTGGCTTAATTATAAGCAATGATTTGAATAAAAGCTCTAGATTCGGAGTTGAATCTAATATCTGAAAGTCCTTTTTAAAGTTGAATTTTTTATTTCTAGTCGTTGAAATATTTTGGTGGTTTATTAAAGCTTTGTTCAATTCTTCTTCAATCGACATGTTATTGAGATGGCAATCGGCGTTTTCTTCTTCGATTACTTCCAAATCCGAACTATCTACATTTGAATAAAGTCGTTCCAATAACTGTTCACCACATTTTAAATAATCTTTTTTGGGACAACATGAAAATTAATTAATATTCACAACATGCTCGGGATTTTGCAAAAAATGTATCAAACAAACGAGGCTCTTATTACATCTTTCTTGAATTCTGGCTTTCAGGGTTGTAAACATTTCTTGCGACAGAGTTGTGTTGATTTCAAATACTTTTTTAAAAGGAAATTAACAATAATTTCGGAAGTTATCTGGGAAGTTATAGTGGCATCTCATTAACAATAATTTCGGAAGTTATCTGGGAAGTTATAGTGGCATCTCATTAACAATAATTTCGGAAGTTATCTGGGAAGTTATAGTGGCATCTCGACGACTTAGGCCCGGTTGTTTCAAGTTCGATCAAAGTAAGCGGTCGATTAAAGCATAGATTTTTACGAAAACGGATCGTCTGATTGGTGGAGAACGTATGCTTTGCTTTAAAAGAACGCTTACTTTAATCCAACTTGAAACAACCGGCCCTTAGAGCTTCAACTGCCAGTTTTGTAGGAGTGAGTACTTCACAAATATTTTCCAATACGTGAATGTTCGATTCATTCCAAATTTGGCCGATGCCAAGATCAATTAATGATTTTCTAATGCAATTTCGTAACTTTAAAAATCTCGAGATCATGGCTATTAAGCAATTCCACCTTGTCTTCATATCGAGACATAAATTAAGCTGGACATCAAATTCGCTCTTTACATATTTTTGTAAAATTGCACTTTTCGTTGGACTGAAATAATTTGATTATTTTTCGAGTATCATTTAGAGCCTTATTAAAACTCGATTTTAAACATAGTTTTTCATTTTGGATTTCTGCACTTTCATTATTTTCCGAGCCATTTTCCAATATATATTGTTCATCGTCGTTGTCTTCTTCATCTGAATCTTCATGTGTTTGAGATTCATCCTATTTTCGGTATAAAACATTATAACAGCTTAAGTGCGTTTGCTGGCTCAAGAATATTGACGTAAACAATGTTCAGCGCGTGGACATCACGTGATAGGGTTTTGCGTAAGGGCACCGGTTATGGGACGCGGTAAAAAATACATTTATTTATTAACTAGCTGTGCCAACAGCTTAGCCAGCGCGGAATTCAGTTTGAGACTATAAGAGTATCAGTGAAAAATCAATATAATATAAAATACTCGTCCAAACAATATTGCGTAAAAAAGACATTTTTATCTACATAAAATTCCCTGACCATAAATATTTTTTTTTATAAGAATTTAACATTACCTATAATACCCCCGACAGATTAACATTAATTTTAAATATATATTTTATTCATATTTTAACAATCAGTGAATAAACCTTAACATATATGTCGTCGCGGACTTTTTTATAGAACTTTCTACAACTTCTCCATAGAAATTTCAGAAGATATATGCATATTTATTCTGGTGTAGGATGGAACATCATATCTTCTCTTAAATGAGTGCTTATCATATAGCTGTCGTAATACACCTATGTCTGCCGTTTACCTTCAGTATCGGTGTGACGTCACAGTTGATTTTCGATAGGACTCTCACGCCCAAATGTTTTCATGACGCTAGCTCCATCAGTCGTCACTGTCACAATGTCGGTTTCAAAAATAATTTCAAAATCTTCCAAACGGTTGTCAACAATTTTTCGGATTTCAGAAGAATCACATCATCCAGAAATGAAGACTAGTCTTAGATTGAAAATATCGTTTTCACTATGAACGACGATATTAAAATATTAGTGTATATTATAGATATCTCACAGAGACGAAACTGTATTAATTATGGGAAAGTAGGTATAGAAGTCATTTGGGTGTAACAGGACTTATGACCTGTCTTTTTATGGTTGGCTTAAGTGATCACTTTACACAATTGTAACATTCGCCATTTCCACCCATGATAGAATATACCATGTTTATTCATTTTTTGGAAGTTGT
>JADDOH010011600.1:0-16311 GCA_016648135.1 Agrypnia vestita
TGAAAAGATTACATTAAAAAAAATCACCAATTTTAATCATGCACAGTGCTATATATAAAACTACTACTACAACGAAACTATACATAAAACTACCAGGGACATTAGAGATGTAAATAATATAACAACTTTAAGAGGAAACTAAAAAAATATGTGATACTTTAGTTAGAATAAAATTTTAAATAATTATATGTAATGCTGTATATAAAGAAATATAAAATTATTATATTTCCTATTTAAAGAATAAATTTTTAAAATAATAAAAAAAGGTTAGGAATATCATCTAAATGATCAAAAGTGTGAAGATATGATAAACAGAGTACATTCTAATGGGTTGACGGTATTTTCAACGATTCTTACATACATATACATTACACATACATAATAATTATTCTGGATACACAACAAAAAAGTATTCTTTTCAATTGTCATTTTACACTTCAATGTTCAGAATAATTATTTTCAATTAAATAAGCGTATACAAGAACAGATATCTATAAGACATCATTTACAATGCATTACAAATAATAAAACCGGTCAGTAAGATCAAGCGGTTTGAAACTAAAAAAGTAGAACAAATGATTTAATATTTTTTATGCTTATAGCGTTAAAAACCACACATACTGTTTTTAAACGTCTAATGATTTCGATACTGTATTATATCTTCATCAGGACGATCGGACAATAACTTCCATAAATTTAATTTGTAAGGGAAAAAGGCTAACAGTGTTAATGATCGCAAAATTATACGGCTTACTCAAAATTCACAAAGGAAACAGCCCCATCAGATCAGCAGTATACCAATGTAATGCAATTCCCCAACATTCAAAATAACTTCATTCATTACAAAAATATTAAATAACTCCAACGTATTTAAACCAAAGTATACAATTAAAATTTCATGTAGTCAATACCTTAAAAGATATTGAATGAAAAGTTAGTATCATTTGATATTGCAAGATCATTCATTAATGTTCCCATTCAGGAAAGCAAAACACTAATTTTAGATATACTAAAAACACCAGATTTGTCGGAAGGTCTAAATGATTTATCTCTTTTATAAAACCTTGTCTCAATCAAAATATAATAAAATAGTTATATTATGCTGTACCCATTGATAAACCTTATAATCAAATATAAGGTTTATCGATGGGTGCATGTGAGGCAATCCAAATCCTTGCAATATTCAAAAAATTCTAAAACAAATAATTGAAAATCAATTTGATAAAGAAATTTATAACATCTAACGCCGATATCTCAAAACTGCATTTTTCACTTAATACACTAAAGTACTCATGGTTCGATATTATTATGCACATTATTTTTACATTTCTAATAATATTTTACAAAGTCCACTGTCTGTGAAGCCTCTTTGTCGATGCTTACATCTGCATGGATTTTTAAGAATGCTGCTACAGACCGGTTAGGCAGCAACGCTTTCTTTCTTCTTCTTCTTGATTTTAACCTTAAAAATAATACAATCTGTTAAATTTGACAACGCTGGAAAATGACAGATGAGTGTGTCCATTTTTAACTAAATTTTATTAACAATTAAATTAAATTAATGGGTATTAACAATTAAATTAAATGAACAAGTGTGGGAGAGTGTGTCCATCTTTAATTAAATTTTATTAACATAAACATACTTTAACTATATTATTTATGAAATTACTTAGTAATATTTTAGTACTGTTATTTAAATTTATTTTATTCATGTTGTAAACATTTATTAATGTATGTATTGTGTATTAAAAAAAATACAACACAAGCAATCATTGTTTAAAAAATATTTAGTTATAGATTATAGTTGTATATTCTTACCCTCATCTCCTTTGCTGAAGCTGGGTTCTGAGGATTCCATTGAGATATTCATCCGTCACACCAATATTCATCTCCTTGGACTTGAATCTGTAGACATAATAATTTTACTTATCATTTACACATGTCAGTGGGAAGTTCTGTTCTTTCTAAAACCAGCAGTGAAATAATAATAACTCTTAATTAATAATTGTATGCATGTTATACAAAGATAATGATGTAATAATAATTAACCATAATTTTTTTTTGTATTTTAATCATACGGAAAACTTGGACAAATGAGTCAACAGTATTGAGATTTTATGGGAAACATAGCCTGTAAATTTATAGGAAACAAGATTTTGGAAGGGATAAAATAATACATAAAATCTAGAATTCGGTTAATTTTAAATTAGTAATCCTCTGTGACTACATTCAAAACAATTTTTTGGATATTGCTGCCTTCGCTTTTATACCCTATGTAAATTAGTTTTCCTTTGTAAAATAACTTTTTCTAATAAACTTTCGAACACAATTATAATAAAACATTCCAAATATAATTAATATAAATATAAAATACAATCACTCACGTGTATTTTCGGTTTCAGTATGACAGTTCAAAAGGACCATAAAATATTTCGTTTTTGTAGCAGATATCCTTTGTGAAATGTCAATATTCAGTTTCATATCGAAACAAACATATTATCAGAGGATGTCAATGTCGGTGGCGGTGACGTGGTAGCGGGATTGTAAAAAAATAAACAAGCAAAATCGCCACAAAATAAAGACATATTTGATATTGAAAAATTAAAATGGCGTCGCAAATCGTGAACCACAGAATATTTGTGAACAGTGTAACCGATATGAACATTTTGCGAAACCAACATTAATACCACTACAATAATTGTTAAAATAGTTGGCAAGGGTAGGTAAGTACTGACACCAAATTAGAACCGCCGAAAAATGAAATTTAAAAAAATTCCCATAAAAGAATTGATGCCATTATAACGGAATCGAAACTTTATGGATAGAGTGCGCAGGCCCTGAGTAAAACAAACGTACGTCAAACCGCACCGAAAACAATGCTCGTTTTCTATGGTTTAGTGATGGGTCCGCTCTGTACTCATTACTACAATGTAGTACTACATTACATTGAAGTGCACACTTCGCACGTTTTGAAGTGTAGTGCACACTACAAACTACAAACACCAAAGTTATTGAAAGTATAAACTTCAAATAGTACACTTCATTTCAAAGCGAACACTACAAAGTACATACACTTTAAAGTTACCGAAAGCATGAGAAACATACTTAAAATAGTGCATTTTTTACGTGAAATTTTTGGGAAGTTGATGTAGATATATGAAGAAATCTCTGGAAACTGTAACAACCCCCCCCCATGGTTTGAAAAATTTTGGGACCTATGAAGAAATTTTTGGGAAGTTGATGTAGCTAAATGAAGAAATCTCTGGAAACTGTAACAACCCCCCCCCCCTGGTTTGAAAATTTTCTGGAATCGAATGAAAAAATCTGGCTGGCGACCTTTTTTTTTTTAGGTCGCCAAATGTTACTTTGGAGAAAATAAATAAGAATAATCGTCATTTATCTAAAATATTTTTTTCGTTGACCATTCTTGTTTTTAGCTCGCCAAATTTTTATTTGGGAAAAAAATACTTCACTTCATTTAAAAATTTACTTCACTAGTACTACAATTACTTCATTTCATTACTTCACTTCATTACTATTACATCATTACTTCACTTCAATTACTTCACTTCATTTACTTCACTTCAATTACTTCACTTCATTTCGTAGTACTACAATTACTTCATTTCAAGTAGTTTGACGTACCGGAGTAGGGGGGTGGGGTCTGAGGTGATATAAAATCCCTGCGTGATAAACCGGCCGGGAGATCTCAGATCTACGTATGCCGGCGGTTACGCCCTCCCCTAGGTACAATCAACACGTCAGGTGACTGACTGGGACACTGATATCTCGAGGCGGGTGAAGGGATATAAAAATAATAAAATCGAAACAATTTTACAAGTTTCTATATTGAGCAAAGTAGCAAATGATCTACATAAAACGAGGCAAAGTGGTAATCAGTTTACAATTTAAATTAATCTTAATCTAGAGAGGGAAATAAAATAGTGAACAACAAAAAAAACAAAGCACATACAGAGTCTGATCTTAAAGTTAAAACGGGTGATGACGAGAACCCTTTTGGTAGAACTAAGCGAGCGAGAGAAAAAGTCTTTAAGCTAGGGTAAACCTGTTTGCGGAGAACGTGAAGGATGTCTTCTTCGTGCCGCTTCTTTCGGTCGGCGGCGGCTTCTGCTGGTCCTCCTCTGTGGATGCAGGTTTCGTCTACGGCTTCTGGCGTCGTCGGGGTACTCGTGCGGTCGTCGGCGGAGCGTCGGTTCTCCGTCGCGGTGGTACACTGCGGCGTCGCGGCGGCACTGATACTTAGGCGTTTGCGGCGGTGCGTCACAGCACTCGGTAGCGAATGGCGGTTGTTACCGTTCGAATTTTCGCTCCTCCAGGAGTTACTAGAGTGATCGGCGATGCTGTTGTTACGGGCACCGCTAGAATCTCTAGCTTCTCCACACTCTCGACTTCTCAACTCCTCCACTACTCAACTGCCTTCTTGGCGGCTGGCTTCGCCTTATATTCTCTCCCCGGCGACCCAGGGTGTGGTCGCGGGGGCTCGAAGGGAAGCCTCCAGCTCCTCGTTGGTCTTTCGCCGATTGGCTCCTTTGATGTCCGCCTCCGTCGTTCATTCGTCTCCCTCGGTTCCTCCCAGGTCCCGATTGACGCTATTGGTTACCGAATCCAATGTTGCCTCCGTTCCGCCCCCTATTGTTCTCCCAGTTTGCGGCTAATTTCGATGCTTTTCTGGTATGTAGGCATAAACACTTTGTTATTTCACGAACGCTTTGTTCACTGTTCATATCCCTATCCCGTCACCAAAAAAAACATTGCAAAAGTGAATTAAACTTAAGGAAAATATTACAGTACAAATTGGCAAAGGCGGAAAATTGAAAACACAATTTTTTTAATTTAAAATATGTTTTATTTTACTTTGTAATACACACACAATATGAATTATTAAATTACAACTATAGTTTCGAGAGGAGCAGTCCCTCTCATCATCAGGTATAGACAACTAACTTAAATACAAAATTTATCAATCTAATTGGGTAGGTCAGGGGGGTCAGGGGGGCGCGCGGCAGGGAAGGGTATTTTTTTCGCCGAACAGCTCTAGGAGTGGTGAAGTGGACTGAAATGTGATATTATTTATTAATGTATTTCCAGAATTTAAATTTTTTAGGATTTCAACGGTTTCCAAACTCATTCTTTCGATAGCCACAAATTAAAATTACTCCACTCGGTTCCCCATAGACGATGGATAATGAATAGTTTGGAAACCGTTGAAATCCTAAAAAATTTAAATTCTGGAAACACATTAATAAATAATATCACATTTCAGTCCACTTCACCACTCCTAGAGCTGTTCGGTGAAAAAAATACCCTTCCCTGCCGCGCGCCCCCCTGACCCCCCTGACCTACCCAATTAGATTGATAAATTTTGTATTTAAGTTAGTTATTATCTATACCTGATGATGAGAGGGACTGCTCCTCTCGAAACTATAGTTGTAATTTAATAACTCATATTGTGTGTGTATTACAAAGTAAAATAAAACATATTTTAAATTATAATGTTGCACCACGAAGTATCTGCCAAATCTTTCAATGATATTGAAAACACAAATTCGCATCAACACTTATTACCCAAAAAATAAAACTGCTTACATATACATACTTAATTAAATCGACACGCCAGATAGACATATTTTTATCGACCAGTTATTTCTACCATTATTGACTAATTACATGGGATTGACGCAGGGTTTCATTAGATCATAGTAAAATTCCTTAAGTATGCATTACAATATCGATCTTGTTATTAAGTGTCAGTTTGATTCTTACAGTAGGCCTCCCAATATTTAACGTTATTTATACATTACATCATTACAGGTCAATCCTTATCATTAACATTGATTTAACGCTATTTATACATTACATCATTACAGGTCAATCCTTATCATTAACATTGATTATCTTCGCTACCTCCACAAAATCATTATTATTTGTTTTTCTTTCATATATGATACACCGGGCGGTATTTAAAATTTACCACTCCGCATATTCTCTTCCTTTATTTTTCTTTTTAATTTTTTTTCTTTAACAACGACAACATGTACTTGATACTTAGTTTTATTTTTAATTTTAGCTTAAATAAAACAAGCTATCGTACTTCTTAGTTGGACCAAACATAATTGTCAATATGTGACATAGAGATACAAAACAAAGGGCTAAAATTATACAGACATCGTGGCATTTCTTAGTGAATCAATTAACATAAAAACTTATTTACATGGGATACATGCTTCAAGCGGGTCCCCTAATGTTAATGTTCTGTATACATCTTTGTAATTTCTTTTGGGATTACAAAGTACATGAATTTGCATCAACGCCACTTGCCCAAAAGGAATGCTTACATATACTAACATAATCAAATTCGATAAACACATTTTTTTTTTAACAAAAAATTATGTTATACCTTATTACTAGAAGAAAAATTAAGAAAACTTGGCGTAAATTAATTAATGTAACATTATTTACACCTAAATAATGAAAATTCTTACTTCAATATGTAAGCTGGATTGAATGCAAAATATTTTTTTTAGGACTTTCATTATACTAATCATTATCTTATCAAATCAGCTTTCTTCCACCCCTGGTATAAGAATATAAGAAAAGAATAAAAATAGAAAACACTAAAAAAAATTATATAAGCCACATTCCACCAGGCAGACAATTGAAAATTTTCCAAACAAGAATTATTTTGAAACACTACCAACAACGGATTAATTAACTTCAGAATTTTCGTTATGTTTTTTTTTTAAAAGCGGACAAATACCAAAGTGAATGGTGTATCGTAAAGAGTGAAATTAATTATTTGAGTTTTATTATTACTAGATTAAAACAACTATTTTAAAACAGACCGACAAATAATCTTGCTTAAACGAGTAATCAAAACAATAATTGCATGTTTACAGATAGGTTATATTCCTACAACTTACAAATTTGTATAAAAAAAAACACAATATTGGGAGCTTGAATAACTAATGACAAATTAACATTATTCTTAAAAATAATTAAAACTCACAAATTAACATTATTCAACTAGGTGTAATACATGGAAACATAAGACATGAAAGCCTCGATCTAAAGTAATATTAATGTTTATTCCAACACGGCATTTACTTATTTGCAATTAATTAAACTATTTTGTTTCAACTCCGTGTGCCAAAATTCATTCTGCAGACAGATTTCAAAAGACTAAAAAGTTGGAATCTTATATCTCGTCAACCGTGTTACCTCTTTTCACGAGATAATATTCTATTACATTGGGTTATCAATATCAAACATCGCCGGCAATAATATAATCAAGTTTTTTTCCTTTTATTACGATCAATACATTTTTTATTATTTGCTACGAGTTAGATTAATTCGGGATGATCTCGTTATTATTTCAAATTGCAATGTCCCGTTCATTTCGGTACTTAACAATAGAATACAGAAGAAATGAGAAAACTACATACAAAACGAGTAACATCCACTTACAGAGGTGGCATGGGCTATTTAAACTATCATTACCTTACTTAAATTACACATATCAGTTGCTATCATTAATTAGGTACATATTACACCGGAAAGAAATCGGGTGAAATACATTAATATTATCATTTACCACCTTGCCTCAATTTCTAATTCAGACTCTACCTTCTTAATTGATTGACCCCTGTTACCTTTATTGATAATGACCGCCTGGTCGTGCGTTGCGGGATCCTCGCGCCCTTATAATAATCATATAATTTATACGATCCTACATCTCGCGGAGAGTGTCGCCATGTGGGGAATCGGTATGTCAGCGCTTTCTAAAACATCTCTATTGTCTGTCGAGGACAATAGTAAGCTTACTGCGACGACTTTCGGAATTATTATCTTGTTTTTCTAAAAAAATGTCTTTCCCAAAACAATGGCGACTTCTCTAACAAAACGCCGCTTTCTAAACCGTTGTCCCATGTGTTCGCATTTGGCCAAGATGTTCTTTCTATTGTTAAATCGGGGTTAGAGATATACGTCCCGCTGCAAGAAAAGGTTTACCGTTCTTTACCCTCCCAAGATGTTATCTAAGAACAAAAGGTTGCGAACGTATTGTCCATCCTAACAAAAGGCCGTGCACTCTTAATGTCTTCGGCGATGCCCAACGCCCTCGGCATCCCTAACTTTCTAATTTCATTGTTTCGTATTATTTTTATGGTGGGCTATCCTAAGGGCGATCGTCCGTCGCAATGTTATTTTTTTTAAACAATAGGTCACATATTTCGTCCTCGGACAAAAGATCGAACATGCCGGGGCTGTTCTGGTTGTGACCACATGGCGCGTGATTTTCGAAGCATGGGCGCTTTGATCTCGGTATTGCCCTAGGACAAAATTAATAACCTGGTTCGCGTCATATTCCGGTACATCAAGTTTTTACTACAATTGTAGTGTACACTTTGTAGTCTTCAAACTGGTGAACGTGTGTGTGTTGTAGTCTTCATTTTGAAATGTAGTTTTTCCCTTCGTTATTATGGTGTTATATATCTGTATAAGGCCCGGTTGTTTCAAGTTCGATCAAAGTAAGCCGTCAACCAAAGCATAGATTTTTACTAAAACGGATCGTCTGATTGGTGGAGAACGTAAAAATCTATGCTTTAAAAAAACGCTTACTTTAATCCAACATGAAGCAACCGGCCCTAAGGGAGCCCTAGTGATGGATCCGCTCTGTATCCTACTATAATGTAGTACTACATGTTAGTGAAGCGCACACTTCACACGTTTATAAGTATACTGCACACTACAAACTACACACTTCAAATTGCACACCGCAAATTTTGTATTTTAAAGTACACACTTCAAATTATGTGATACTTCAAACCACACAGACATCAATTTTGTGAAAATTGTTGGCCGATTTGTATGCAAGTTGATGTAGCCAAAATAACTTTTTTGGGAATTTGATGCAGTTAAATGAGGAAAAGTTTGAAACAACCCCCTCCTCCCCCCATAGATTTGAATTATTTTGGATAGAATGAAATGCCTGAAAACTGAATCCACCCCCCCTCCCCTTGGATTTTCTTGTAGGTAATTGTAGCAGATACAATTTTGTAGTACTACAATTACTTCACTTTATGTAGATTATTGAAGAATATGATGTATGTACTATTTCGGTATGTACCTACTGCAAATGTAGCACACACTTTCAGTCTTCAAACTAATGAACGTGCACATGTTTTGGTCTTCATTTTAAAATGTAGTCTTTCCCTTCCTTAGTGAGCCCGTAGATTAGTGGTGAAATTTTGCTTTTAGCATTAAAAAATACCAACCCAGCGGCGAATGAGTAGGATCGATACAGGAGCTTAGGCTTATATATAAATAAATAGATTACTTGTCTAAGACCACTAATGAGTGGTCTTAGACAATTAGGTCATTTCACAAAGTTAACGCCAATTCAATAAATAATATATGGAGCTTAGGCTTATAAAACGGTCCTGGGTAAGCGGTGGGTAGTCCAGTTATAGTTAACCTATCATCTAATCTTATTATCTACCTTAATCCTAGAGATTTTGTTGCTTTATGGGAGCCGGGATACTTACGGTCCGAGCTTTCTCGGCGCTGCGTCGCCGTCTGTTCCTCGCGTCTCCGTCATCTACGTTCAGAGGCTTGAATCGTCCCCAAAGTCATCTCCGCGGTCTCGTTAGCGCAAAGGCCGGCATCCATTGCTTCCGGTCCAACCGGATCTTGATCTCAATATCTTAATTCCACTTCACCGTTCCGGCTTCGTAATTGTTGACGCCGGTATGTCAATCTCTCTAGGCTTCAACTCTTCCGTCAGCTATCCGATAGCTTACGGCAGTTATCTATTTCACTTCCGACTGATCTTCCACTAATGTTCAATTAATTTTCAACTGGTTTGAACTACTCCTTCTTATTCTCGACTAACTCTTCTTCCGTCCCACACACTCACTGATTACTCCGATCACTCTTCACTGCCTGTTTTGGCACAGCATCCGGCCTTTTATCTTAGGCCGTCAGGGCGGATCTCTGCCGATTTCCTTGGCCCGACCTTCCTTCTCGGGGTTGGTCAATCGGCGTTCAGAAAGGTAGCCATTGGTTGGCGACAACCCCTTACCTGGCCCCGCCTCCTCGCCTGAGTCATTTTCTAATGAACCCGATACGATGCACATCTCGTAGGCTAAATTCATTGTTTGTATTAGCTACACTGTTTGTAGGAGACGCACTTTGTTTGTTCCACACTATTTCACAACCATTCCCATTAATTTTATACAGAATTATTACGGAATTAAGTATAAAATACAGAATTATTTATGTATAAAATTTACATGGTATTTATTTAAAAAAGATTATTTTATTGGTTAGCCTAGACGACGACTTAAATTGCATTCATTGTTTTTCTAAAGGAAAAGACTATCCATTACACGGTTATGCACACGTATACCGCAAGCCTGATGTGAAAGCGGCCCCGCCGGGCTCGGGGTCATAAAGTTATTTAAAATTCGTATTTTTTCATGTTTCATTGTCGATGATATGAAAATTATTCCCTCTGATAGTGATACCTAAGTATATCAGGACTCAAAGGATTGACTGACTTGAAACTTGAAACTATTGTTCATTCAATGGAGTTCAGAATTGGGGGGAGGGAGAATTTTCAATCGTTTTTTACTTTTATAACGCATGAAAAATTAATCACTGAAATGAATTGCAATATTAATTAACTGAATTGTATTTAAAATAGCTTCATTGCATTGCATACTGACTCGAGTAATTTCAAATTAATTTACATCAATCGTTGAAAACTGAATGATCATCTCATTCTATTATCTTCTGTCTTCTTCTTCTATATGAAGTCAATGATGAGGAGTCAACGAATGAGTGCAAATGAGAGGGAAATACATATTTTGCATGAGTTAAGCCATGTATTCACTAGGGACAAATTATCTCTCAACATCACGCACGGCATAGAGTCGACGTTGCGCACAACGTAGCGGGGCAGTTCTACGTGCCGCGGAAACGTTGCCATGCGCACGGTACTCGAGCGAGCTCACGGGGACATCGGGCTGCGCGTCAGTATCACGTGGTATGCTTACAAGTGAATGCGCGTGCGTTGTATCTGTTAACTGACATTAAAGTGGGGAAACGAAATTATTGTTCTCCAATTCATCGCCGTACAATTTTGTGGGACACTTCAAACCGTGAATATAAAAATAAAATGATGTGAGAGTCAACAGCGTTCCTTAATATTGTCTTGCTTGGCTATAGAAGGCCCGATTATTTGTATTTGTATTTGTAATAAATTTTCAAAATCAGTTGTTGTCATTCGAGTGAAATTGATAAAAGATCCGTCAGACATTCGAAGATCGCATAGAATATCCATCCTTCTTTCTCTTTGCAGTAAATAATTTCGCACCTATCACCTTTTTCTCCTCTTACGTTTCGATAAACTCGTTAAAATAAATAGATACGCAGCTGTCATCCTAACCTCATCGGGTGGCAAGTGATATGCGAGTCCCGGTGTGTACACGTCAAATGACCGCGTCATTGTCCCCGAAACATGAGCGTAGATGTTGATGCGACATGCCGCGCGGAATGTTTTGCGATTTGTCCCCTAGTGAATACATGACTTTATACAAAACCTCTCGGCAGTTGACCTTGATGTACCGGAATATGACGCGAACCGAGTTATTAATTTTATCATAGGGCAATACCGAGATCGAATCGCCCATGACTTCAAAAATTACGCGCCATTTGGTCACGGCAGCAGAACAGCCCAGGCAGCTTCGATCTTTTGTCCGAGGGTGAAATATGTGACCTATTGTTTAAAAGGAAAATAACATTGCGACAAGTAATTCCTCCGAGGTCGCAAGCTAAGGGTCAAACAATGGAGTTTGAAGAAAATATCGGAGCTTTTGTTTAGGGGATATCACGGCCGGACGTTAAAAAAACGCACATCCTGTCGTTAGTGAGGGAACAATAAGCCTGCGTCTTTTGTTCAAGGGAAACATCGCAGAATTGGTTTTACGACACGGGTTATACGTTCGACCCTTAGTTTCAATGGACTAGGAAGGCCATTAACGCGTAAGACAATGGATTTTAGAAATGCTACGTCTTACGAAAGGGTCGCCAAGTGTTTTAAAAGAAATAAATATTCTAGGCAAAACAATATTTTCGAAAGTCGGCGCAATAAATGAGCTATTGTCCCCGATGGACAATACAGACGTTTTAGAAAGCGCAGGACATATACGAAGACCAGATGTTGAAACAAGACGGCGTCCACGAGGCGATCTATCCTCTCAGCGATACAATGTGTATAATGGACAGCTTAAACGATCACGAAGCGCGAAGCGAGCGCCGATTACGCAACGTAGATGGGAGGGGTCCGCCCCTGTTTGATTATATATTAGGTCACACTAATAGACGCACTAGGAATAATTATTGCACTTTCTTTAGGAGAATAATATTTTTTTATAGAATAATTATATAATTAGATAGCCTCCGTAGTCAGAACTCAAAATTAACGCAAAGTGGCAATTAATGTAAAATCTAGAGATGTGCGCAGAATAATGCAGAAAAATATTTAGAATAATAAGTGTATTTCATCTGATTTCTTTCCTGTGTAATACGTAACGATACAATGAATTTTGACCACAATCAAGAAAGCTTTGTAAAACTGGGGTTCACGAAATGTTATCAACATACCCTAATAAGTTTAAATATTTCGGAGGTTTTGAATAAATATCTTTATACATGAGGTGGGTGATTAGCGCACCCGCTGAAAATGACTATTGCCAGGTTTTTTGTACAATAATACGCATCGGTAAATTGTCAATTACGTAACTACCAGTGATACAAAAAATTGCGAGTAAGTCGCTAAAAATGTATGTGTTTTTTTAATATAATTAATTCGCTCTAACCGCCCTTCTCCGGGCACGCAATTTTACGATGCATTAGTTTGTGATGAATCACCTGTTTCTATAGATTTTTTTTTTTATTATTTTTATTTTGAACTCTAAGATGATTTAAATGCTACGCGGGAAAAATTGAGCATTGATAAAGCCGTGTTTGGTACAAATGGTTGACGATCGATGCGGTCCGAGCGGTCCACATGTGATCCCCATAAAAATATGCTGAACACGGATTTCAGAGATTTGGGTCGCGGTTATTGCGTTTTGAGCCGTTAAAAAACCGATTAACGTCTACTCTAAGGTGACGATGATATTGACAGTTCCACGAGGTTTCTGAATTATGGGCTTTTTTGCTGGATTTTTGAGACCGTTTAAATGTCATTAATCGTGGTCTCGAGTGGATTCCCGTGCAACAGAGATGCAGAATATGAGCAAAAGTAAGGAAGGCGGGTCCTAATTGGGGGATCGCGAGAGGAAAACGCCCCATAAATAATTTATAGGAATTGGCCGTGAAGCACGGATTAAACGTATACGATGTACCAGAGGGGTGACCTTAACTGAGCGAATAATGATTTATTTTCGTTTCGCGGGAGTCGGATAACGTAGGCAGATAGGAAAGTTAACTATAATTCCATTATATTTATCTGTAGATTGACGCTCTATCGAGAAGCGAATAATGATTCATTTTCGTTTCGCTGGAGTCGGATAACGTAGGCAGATAGGAAAGTTAACTATAATTCTATTATATTTATCTGTAGGCTAACGCTCTTCAGGCTTTTACAACAGATAGGTAATTGCGCAATGACGGTATATATAGTTAGGAATGAGATAACGATAACGTGTAAGCATATTAATGGCACGACAAGGAAATAATATACTCAAATATAGATACAATATATTAACTATGTAATCACTACAAACCTGTCCGACATTAGCGTAGTCTCATCAGAACGGATAACGAGTATACGATTGGCTATTCTAGCTCAGACTTCACCGGGTTTGGTAGTAATAACCCACAAAACATAATTGGAACAAGTGTATCCAGATAAGAATATTGTAAATAAAATAATATGAATTTGCGGCCCATATACACATGTAATAAAAGGATAAAGCGTATGGGGATCTTATAGATGGATGGATAAATGAAACAAATATAATTGGGAGTAAATGTAATATAACGCGAAGAAGCAAGTATATAAATACCAAAAACATAGGAGAACATAGTGTGATAGAAATTCAAAGACGGGAGGAACAATAATATGAAGTGGAACGGATATAGCAAGAGCATGTAATAATGATATACGTACAAATACAGACAACTACTTGAGACCGATTCGACAGATACTAGCAATCTTTCAACACACCTCTAAGAACATGGTGAGTGGTATATAGTTATCAGCGGAGGCGTCCAGTACCTTGGCAATAAATAAGCACTGAATTAATCCGACGCCTTGCCTGCGGCACTGGAGGTTTATTTACTTATTTATTTTATTTATTTTCATTTATTGGTTTTCTTACAGCCATATAATTAATCAATCTTTGAAGAAAAAACAATAATTGATGTACAGAGTTTTGGGCCAATTACGCGAAAACACATACATACAATCGATAAAAGAATAAGAAAAACATGTCCAATAGTGGGTTTGTGTGAGTGTGTATTTGTGTGTTTATTTATTTATTTATTTATTTATTTTGTTTTGGGAAAAATTAAAAGCAA
This sequence comes from Agrypnia vestita, assembly GCA_016648135.1. NCBI lineage: Eukaryota > Metazoa > Arthropoda > Insecta > Trichoptera > Phryganeidae > Agrypnia > Agrypnia vestita. The sequence goes on from JADDOH010011600.1 coordinate 14,608, forward strand.
AACGATCTTAAAATTTTTCCACTGATTTTAAAAATTTACTTTAACTTACATTAATAGTTTATTGTGTTATAGCGAATAGTACTCTTCCAGTATTATATTGTTCGAGAATATTCACTGTCTATGTAACATAGTTATTTTGTGGATCAATCTTACTGCCTATAACAATAATAATAAATGGTTACAAATTATGTTTAAATTCCGCAACGGAGGGACCTAATACGTCCCTGTGCGCGGGGTGCCGCGGGCATAAGACAGGATTCATTGGGTGATCCACGAGAAAAGGTCGCCCAAAATTAATTTAAAATTAGGTATAGTACCTTTGGATGATTGTTATATCTAGGTATGCAGTGTGCACGTGGTGAATATATGGAAATTGATCCCATGATATAGCGGCCAAGAAACGTTAAATTTCCGATAAAGACGAGTGAAAATACGAGGGAACGGGACATGATAATGGTAGATAGTGAAGAAACACCAACTATGATTAGGGGAGTACCCGATAGATTGTGGTTACGGTTGATCAAACGACAATATGGATTGAACTTAGAAATTAAATATTAAAAATTAATTATCGCGCTTGCGAAGCGAATTTAAATCGTCCGAAGCCACCGAGTCCGCCCCAAAACATAGGTAGAGACAGCAACAGAAAAGGTGGAGTCAACTGACATATCCAAGAGGGAATGTGTTTTTTTTGCCAAACTGAATCTAAGGGACAAAGATTTGGGTATCAAGGAAAGTAGGATATTGAAAATCCTGGAAACACACGACTTAGGACCTTTGGCTGCTGGGAGGGGTATTAGAGGTAACGCGGAGTCAGAATTCAGGCAGTCGGTGTGGACGTCTACGGGGGTGCGAAATCCGCGTCGGTGGTTTTTTTGAGTGAAAGTTACCGTCGACTTAGAGTGTCCCAGTGTTTGAAAATTATAGTTTAATTTCAAGTGAAAGTTGTGTACGGGTAAATATACTCTTCGACATTGTTTATTGCTCACGTTAAAAGAAAAGGGGGGTACGGGTTTGATTTTATTTTATAAAGGGTAATTAATTTGGCATATTAGAACTTCGGAAATTACTGAGCTTTATTGAGTTGATTAGTCCGGCATATATAGAACTGATATTTGCAGATCTCCGGAAACTAGCTGTGCGTTATAAAGATACCTATTTTATGCTAAACACGCGGGAAATTGTTAATAAGTCTTATAAAAATACCTATCTTATGCTAAATACGCGAGGTCCTGTTAAAAGGGTTTTAACTCAGAGTACGGGTTTGATTTTATTTTATAAAGGTAATTAATCTGGCATATCAGAACTTCGGAAATCACTATGTTCTATAAAGTTAATTATTTTTATCGTCTTACTAGGTTCCCAGAATAATATTCGCAGAATTTCAGGAAACGGTAGAGTTCAAATTTAGTTAATTTTTCGTTTTACTAAGTATAGTATTGGCGGATCTCTGGAAACTAGCTGTGCGTTATAAAGATACCTATTGTATGCTAAACACGCGGGAAGTTGTTAAAAGATAAGGGAGTTGTTACTAACAGATTCGATTTTAAATAAGTCTTATAAAATACCTATCTTTGCTAAATACGCGAGGTCTCATTTTAATTTTTACATTTGTCAGGCATATAATATTTCGTTATATGAAATGTTTCGATTAGACCGGGTTTATTTTAGTTATCGAAAGAATATTTAGTTTATTTTAATAAT
>JADDOH010011602.1:0-52021 GCA_016648135.1 Agrypnia vestita
ATTGGAAAAAGAGGAATGAAAGTAGACTGAATGCGGTTGAAATGCGGTCAATAAGACGCTTGTGTGGAAAATCTTTGGTCGATAGAGTGAGGAATGAACAAATTAGAAGTGAATGCAATGCTGGCTGTAGTGTGGTAGATAGAATAAAGAAAGGAGTGCTGAGATGGTTTGGTCATGTGGAACGTATGAACGAGGAAAGGATGGTTAAGAAAATATATGAGGCGAATGTTGAAGGCAACAGGAATAGAGGGCGTCCGCGAAAGACCTGGCACGATCAGGTACTACAAGTATTTGAGGATGGCCCTGTTAAAAGCCGCAACAACCGTAGAACGTGTATGAGAAGATGTATGAATGTGGCCGAAGCAAAAGTGGTGTGCCAGGATAGAATAGTGTGGCGTTCAATCCTCTCTGCCTACCCCTGCAGGGAAACGGCGTGATGGTTAGTTAGTTAGTTAGTTAGTTAGTTATTTATTACATATACCTTTTCTTACTATCCATGCATATGATTTTTTATATATATTACTCTACTTTCATTGTTTTACAATATATACTGTTCTTATTATCCACATTTTATATTTGTATACTCAATTAATTAATTAATTAATTTTATAATTATATAGTATTTTGTTGTATATCTTTATTATTTTTTGTTCTCACTATGTTGTCAGCTGCTCATCTCGGCACAGGTTCTTCCTAGTGAGATGAGCGGCTCCGTCTCCTATGTCACGCAACAAGACGAAGATAAATAAATAAAAATAAATACATTGTTTATTTCACTTTTCTCTTTATTTATTGCTTTTATTACTGTTTTCATATTTTGTTTATTGCTGATGTCAATATTGTTTCTTTGATTTATTGTACTGTGAACTTGCGAATACTCCAAATAAATAAATTGTCATTTCGGTAATTGTTATCCCAACGCTCGAAAATAGACATGACGCGGATTTACGACTTATTAATTCACCAACTACGGGACGCATTTATTCACGACATTTGCCATCTTAGATGAGACCTTTGGAGAGCGTCTGCACGGTCTAATTAGTGTTGTGTGCCGAGTGAGGGGCGTGCGGAGTATAAGGGAACCCGACAAAAATGACGCCACTTTTACACGTCGATGCTAAGGAATATAAGTACGTATTTATTTATATAAAAAAAAAAACGTAAAAAAATTCGAAATTTTTTGATTTTTCTACATAATTGAATTCTGGTACCAACACTGATGTATGTAAGTGAAGCCTGGAGCTGGCAGAAAGGAACGTAAGTGGATTGAATGCAGTCGAGATGAGATCCCTCAGACGTACGTGTGGCAAATCAATTTATGATAGAGCAAATAATTAAGATATTAGAAAGAAATGTATAGCTGATCTAGGCACAATTAATAGAATTAGAAAAGTGTCGCTCAGATGTTTTGGGCGTGTTGAGCGAATGAACGAGGAAAGAATGGTAAGAAAGATATATAATTCAAGATTCGATAGAGGGCGTCCGCGGAAGACGTGGCACGACCAGATTAACCAGATGCTGGAGGACGGTCCCTTAGGAAGCCTCAACAACCGGCGATCTTGCGTACGAAGATGTATGAATATGGATGAGGCGAGAGTTGTATGTCGGGACAGAAGAGTGTGGCGCTCTGTCCTTTCTGCCTACCCCCAAGGGGAAGCGGCGCGATGGTGAGGCTTTCCACATAAACTTTCTTACCATCACGGGAGTAGGAAGAGAGTGTAGAGCTTCACACTGACACACAACTCTCACATCATCCGCAACCACGCATCTTCGCGTACAAGCTCGACGATTGTTCGGTTCTGGCTAGTCTGAAAATGACGCCATCGGGATCAAATTTGGCACACGCGCAGACGTACCAAGTCAAGCACGCAGACGCAGAAGGCAGTGTGACAACCTCGAAGTTGTGACATGGCGAAAGTGTAAACAATTTTTGAAAATGCCAGATGATATACCTCTTATTTTTAATTCGTATGTTAACTTCACATTTCCATTTGAGTATTGACGATTTCACGCAATTGGTTTCGAGTGCGCGTCGCGAGCGCTCGAGTGGATTGGAAGGAAAAAATGTTCCGAAGTGTCAATAAAAAAAAATTCGCACTCGTGTATGCGCGGTAGAAGTTATCCTTAAAAATTAAAATAAGGACAACATTATATATTAATGACGCTCAAAGTATCTTAACCTGAAACTTCGACAGCGACTGGTCAAATGTTATATATGGTCAGTCCTGCTGTACGGAGTGGAATCGTGGACCCTCAAAGTGAGTAGCATGAACCGGCTGGAGGCGTTCGAAATGTGGATACATCGGAGAATGCTCCGGATACCCTGGACGGATATGGTCAGCAACACAAGAGTTCTTCAAAGAGCTAGAGTGAATAGAGAGTTGCTGACAAATATAAAAATCCGAAAGGTATCGTATTTGGGTCATGTGCTCAGAGGAGAAAAATACGAATTGCTCCACCTGATTCTTATGGGCAAGATAGAGGGTCGTAGAGGTGTTGGAAGGAGACAAATTTCCTGGCTCCGCAATATACGCGACTGGACGGGCATAAGAAGTGTTGGAGAGCTGTTTCGTGCTGCCCAGGACAGGGACGCTTTCTCTCGGGTGATAGTCAACGTTGGGGGGATCTGACATGACACCAAAAGAAGAAAGTATTGCGCTCTAAAAATCTACACTGAGCATTGTCGATTATTTTATCGAGTTTCATGAAAAGAAATTAAAGTCATTCTCGAAGAAATGGAACCTCAAATTCTTAAAATAATTGGGGCAAACAAAGACATTCTTAAATTAATGGTTCCGTCTTGGATAAGCCCTGCCGGCCGAGGTAGAATTGGTGATGGCTAAATCGTGCAGTTTCCGTCCGCGCGTCCGAGGTTCGAGTCTTTCTCCGGCCGTATAATATAGTTTTTTAGCCGCGAATTCGAACGAAATTATCACATTCAAATGTTCAAACACTAATTGCGCAAGTGCGTTTCGTGGTCTCGCTTTTTCGCTACATGCTGTATCCCGCTACACGCATTCCCGCTACGATGCGCAAACTGCGCGTGCGTCACTTCCGTTACAATAAAAAAAATTGCCTCCAATACGCCAAAGAAGGTGACTTTAAAAACTCCAACGAACGGACAAGTCTCAAACCCAACATAAATAAAAGTGGGATGATATTATGACAATACTTTGGTAGTGCGCATAAAGCCATGTATTCACTAGGGGACAAATCGCGAAACATTCCGCTCGGCATGTCGCATCAACATCTACGCTCATGTTTCGGGGACAATGACGCGGCCATTTGACATGTACACACCGCGACTCGCATATCTTGTCTCGGAAATGTCACCCGATGAGCTCATGTTGACAGCTGCGGTATCTCATTTGGCGAAAACGGGTTCCGCGCAATTCGAAATGTTTTTTTGGGTCGCAATTTCAAATAAACGAGGTTTTACTGTAGTAAATTGAATATTATTAAAAACAAGGTCCTTTTTGCAAATAATTATTGTTTTCCAGACGTCGCGGAAATATATCGCCCTATGAGGTTATGATGATAGCCGCGTATCTGTTTATGTTAATGAGTTTATCGAAAAGTAAGAGGAGAAAATAGAGGAGAATGCGAAATTATTTACTGCAAAGAGAAAGAAGGACGTACATTCTATGCGATCTTCGATCGATACAGCTCGATGAGTTCAAGAACGATTTCGTTTCCCCGCATTGTCATCTTGACAGATACAGCGCATGCGTATTCACTTGTAAACATACCACGTGGTACTGACGCTCCGCGGAATGTTGCAGTGAGTACGCTCGGGTACCGTGCGCATGGCAACGTTGCCACGGCACGTAGAAATGCCGCGCTATGTTGTGCGCGAGGTCGCGGAACAGTGCACGACGTTGCAACGTCACGTAGACTCTATGCCGCGCGTGCTGTTGAGGGACAATTTGTCCCCTAGTGAATACATGGCTTAAGAATGTGCCATATTTTATCCGTGGCTAAAGATTTACAGCGCTTAAACTCACGCACGAAAAATAAATGTCACATACGTACGTATAAACTAATAGTACCGATATTAGCAAAAACTTTACAGGTGGATTCCTGTCTTGATAATGAGTCGAAACTGTTCGAGCAACCGTGACCTAATGTCAGTAGTTATGGAGATATGCAATATCAAAGTATGTATTTCTTTTCAATATTTCTGACTTATTTTTATTGCAAAAAGTCATTACAGTAACTTATACCGATTACGAAAAATTCATTCTCTTTATTACAAATCGATCAAAATCATAAAAAAATCCTAGCAAAAATTGAAAATATATGTTTTTATCATTTTCTTTGAGTTGTATTTGAAAAAAAATAAACTTTGATATTGTATATCTCCGTAACTTTAATATTTACGACTGACTGTCTCACTGTCCTGTATAAAATATTATTAAAATCAATTAGTGTATATTATAGATATCTCACAGAGACGAAACTGTATTAATTATGGGAAAGTAGGTATAGAGGTCATTTGGGTGTAACAGGACTTATGACCTGTCTTTTTATGGTTGGCTTAAGTGATCACTTTACACAATTGTAACATTCGCCATTTCCACCCATGATAGAATATACCATGCTTATTCATTTTTTTGGAAGTTGTATATATGTTCAAATTGCGTGAAAAGCTTTCATATATGAGTTGAGCGCCTTTTCCATGCGGCCTGTACAAAGCCATTTTCATTCTAATTGATTAATAATGTCTCTGTGACATAAATCCAGCACTGTTCTGAAAGATTTGAACAAACTCAAAATATTATTATTAAAATATTAAAAATATTACCTATGTGCCACAATGATACCGTATTTCTATTGAAAAAGTATTTTTGCTGGTGTAAATATAATTTATCAACTCCGGCTGCGAAAATATATCAAACACCGAAATTACATTAATAAAATAACGGTTTCATACATATGTATGAAACCGTTATGCATTGAATAATTGCAACTTTTCACACTGCACGTACGGTTTCTTCTTTTTTTAATGCAACAACATATAGCGTCATAAGGCAACGAAAAAAAACACAAAAATATATTTCTCAGTCAAGTCTGTTGTCGTATATTTATTTATTTATTAATAATTCAAATTTACGTTATTATAATATTTTCCCATTATGGCTACATCAAATAGCTTTACCCAACCGAGTTTCTCCAGGGTATGCTTGGCTACAATAGTTTTAGAGACTAGAAGGAATGTGTATTTGATTACACATTTTTATCGATTGTTGCGCGGTGTGATCGATAATCCTGAAATTATGCAGAGCATTGGTTTGTATGTTCCTGATAATTACACTAGACATCGTCAGCATAGATTGTTTCACATTCCAATATACAGGACCAACCTGCCGATGGTTATGCCTGTTGGAAGAGCCACAGCTATGCTGAACAAAATCGCTTTGGGTATTGATATATTCCATGTGTCTGAGGGGGTTTTCCGAAGCGGGATTCTCCTACACCTTTGACCAGATTTTATGTTATTTTTAATTTATTAAATACTTTCATTTTGTCCTATCCTTCCTCACATCCTCACATCACATCCTAATATGTATGCCTTAAACATTTTGTTTGTCATGTACATATTATCGTGAAATAAATTGAATTGAATTGAATAATTTTTGTGCTAAAGACATTTTTTTTTGTTCCAGGTATGCTTCTGAGATTAATATAATCGCGATAAAAATAACAAATACCACCTGGGTAAGTCCAATTTATTCTAATTAAATGTCAAACAACAATACGTATTAAAATAAATTATGGAAGTCTCACAGAGACGAAGCTATGAATATGAGGAACGCGTGTTGAAGTCTTTTTATACGATGCCCGAGGGTTTGCAACTCGTACGAGCTGGCTTAAGTGATTACTCTACACAATGCAACGTTCGCCAATTCCACGGTAAGAACATCCATCAAACGTATCAAATTTTGAAAGTTCTGTATATGTTAAAAACTGAGAAACTTTCGTTTATTTGAATGGGCTACGACGCTAGAGACATCTGTAGTAATATTACCTATATATATTTTTTAATTGGAATAATAAGCATTATACTTTTTGATGTGTAAAGAAATTCTTACGAATTATTTTAACATATTTACTAGAATACGCCTGAAAGTCGGTATATTCATTTTTTGATTCCTTTCGTACACATACAGGTTGTAAGCCCTGGGCCATCGTATAAAAATACTTTCACACACGTTTCTCATAGTCGCAGCTTCGTCTCTGTGAGACTTTATAATTTATCTTAATTGATCATCCTTCCGGGGACAAAATACAGACGCTGTGTTCTCAAAAATATTGTTAACAATTCGTATAACGACGTTTTTTCTCCACTTGGCATTGTCGCATTCAAAATTATATTTTAACGTAGAAGGGCGAATAGAGACGACAAGAGGTGAGTTTCTCATAATGAGACCGGACTGATGAGATGTGGCTGGACCGAGGTTGTGGAAATGGGTCGACCACAATCACAAGAACATTCCCTAGAATAATAGTCCGGTAAGAAGAAAGCGGGGGAAAACTTGCCTGGCAAGCCGCCTGTATTACAAGCCTTAATATGATATTCCAAATAAATATATATTTTTTATCATTGAAAGATTTGGCAGATACTTCGTGGTGCAACATTATAATTTCAAATATGTTTTAATATACTTTGTAATACACACACAATATGAGTTATTAATTTACAACTATAATTTCGAGAGGAGCAGTCCCTCTCATCATCAGGTATAGATAATAACTAACTTAAATACAAAATGAAATAACTTACGGAGATTGTGACAAAAAGTATATAGGCCAAACCACTAGAAACTTAAATACACGCATAAAAGAACATCGCCGCTGCTTAAAAAATAACAATTTCTCCGAATTTGCCAATCATATAATTAACACCAATCATTCTTTCGATAGTCACAAATTAAAATTACTCCACTCGGTTCCTCATAGACGATGGATAATGAATAGTTTGGAAACCGTTGAAATCCTAAAAAATTTAAATTCTGGAAACACATTAATAAATAATATCACATTTCAGTCCAGTTCACCACTCCTAGAGCTGTTCGGCGAAAAAAATACCCTTCCCTGCCGCGCGCCCCCCTGACCCCCCTGACCTACCCAATTAGATTGATAAATTTTGTATTTAAGTTAGTTATTATCTATACCTGATGATGAGAGGGACTGCTCCTCTCGAAACTATAGTTGTAATTTAATAACTCATATTGTGTGTGTATTACAAAGTATATTAAAACATATTTGAAATTAGAAAATATATTTTTTAGCTTATAAAAGGTTACTTACTTACTAGAAAAACTTCTTTTGTAACAACACACATTTTTTACTCACATTCTTTTGCATGCGGTCTAGCCACACCTATTAAACTGAGACAAACATACGGCTTACCACAGTTCAAAAAGCAACCAAAGGCGCATTTATTTAGACAATCCTACGAAAACCTATAGAATGTGACCACTAGAACGCTAGCTAATGTTTTCCACTCCCAGTGTGCACTCCGCGAAAACACCCAATTCTTCCAGGCACTCCCAACTATTATTATAATGCCACCTGGTGAATAAGTAATAACTTGTTTTTACCTAATAATGTGTGTAAAGCGCCCTCCAGGTGAGTACTCGCGAAACGGCGCTATATAAATTATCCGACCGCTATCTGTTAATATATTAATTACGCTAAAAATGATGGAGTGGATGATTTCTGTTGCCAGTTAAAAATAAACATTTCAGTGTACTTAGATATAGTTTAACATTACAAATATTATATGCCTTATTTAATACGAAGATGATATTTATTCATTAGAAATAACGAAATACCACAGTTTCGATTTCGTTCAGTTGACGTATTATAATAGATGGAACGGTGTTTAGATACATCTTTATATTATGCACCTAGATTAATCTTAATATCGTGAATATTCATTTTGAGGTTACATCTTTACTTAAATGTGAGGTTAAAACGCTACCTGACCTAAATTGTGAGGTTAAAACACACGCGCTACCTTATGCGTAGGGCTTACTGTTTCTAGGTTAAGTTTTTGCGTCTTTTGAAGTCCAAAATTTCAGTTAATTCACGCGTATATACCACCGATTGATAAATGTATGACTTCTTCTTCTTTTGGTGTCATGTCAGGTCCCCCCAACGTTGACTATCACCCGAGAGAAAGCATCCCTGTCCTGGGCAGCACGAAACAGCTCTCCAACACTTCTTATGCCCGTCCAGTCGCGTATATTGCGGAGCCAGGAAATTTGTCTCCTTCCAACACCTCTACGACCCTCTATCTTGCCCATAAGAATCAGGTGGAGCAATTCATATTTTTCTCCTCTGAGCACATGACCCAAATACGATACCTTTCGGATTTTGATATTTGTCAGCAACTCTCTATTCACTCTAGCTCTTTGAAGAACTCTTGTGTTGCTGACCATATCCGTCCAGGGTATCCGGAGCATTCTCCGATGTATCCACATTTCGAACGCCTCTAGCCGGTTCATGCTACTCACTTTGAGGGTCCACGATTCCACTCCGTACAGCAGGACTGACCACATATAACATTTGACCAGTCGCTGTCGAAGTTTCAGGTTAAGATTGTCATCGCAGAATATCTGTCTCATTTTGTTAAAAGCAGCATGTATGACTATCGGCCGTATTCTAGCTATTTATATAATTAAAACATAGTTTCTAATTTTTCAGTCTTTCAAACACTTATAACGAATTACATTTAAGTGATATGTAGACCTCTTTCCACTTAAGGGGGGGGGGGTAAGGTTAATTCGTACAAAAAAAGGCATGTCTTTGTGATTTTTTTGTGACGACACTGTTAAAATCTCTTTGGTACATTAAAGTATGACATTTGAAGAATATTTTGTAAAATTTTCAAGAAGAAATATTAAAAAATACGGCAATGGCAACAATTATTCGGACATGTCTCGGAAAAAAGTAGAATTGCGGTGTCCATCATAATTTGGTGCTAGATCATCTGAAATCAAAAAATCAAAGTAACGCTGGGAGGGTTTTTTGAAATTTCAATTTTTTGGAACACTTTGAAGGGAAAAATGCGATTTTTTGCGAAAAATATCGACTAATTTGTTATTAAAAAATAAAAATTAATAACATTTTTGAAAAAAGTCTCCAGCGTTACCTTGTAAATTATGTACAGAAATAGTGTTCAAAATTTCAAAAGGATCGGTGCAGTAGTTTTGAAGTTATGATGGACACCGACTTTGAAAACGTGAGATGTGGGGAAAACGCTTTGAAGCTTTGCACACTGTAAAATTCAAAATAAAACTCAACACTTATTTTATACTTACACATAATCGTCGATGCCATGTTCACACAGCAAAGAGTCAGCATCATCAGCATCTTTTTGTCCTTGTCTACGCAAAACTCTTCCAATACTACAGAGCGCGTCTCTTAGCTGCCCGAGCAGGTATAGAAAATCAGTCTCGCTCAAATGTTCATAATTTCGTCAATTTTGCTCCGATTGACTTGAAATTTTGACACAATATTCTTGCGATGTTATACATTCATTTAAAAAATTAAAAATAAAATGCAAAAAAAAAAGTTAAAAACTTTACCCCCCCTTAAGAAAATCACTTGAATTGGTCGCAAAACCCCACCATAATTTTACGCGGGGCCTAGCAGTAGGCAATGGACGACAGCCAATTGCTTAACTGCTAGTTATTATTATTTCCTAACCGTGACCTGCAGCGAGTGCGTATGGTTCGGTGCTATATTTTCGTCATTCTCTTGTGTAGGGTGGAGGCGTGGACATTAAACCATGAACTAATCCCGGACTTTTGAGATCTCCGTTAAATTCCGTCTCTATAGACGGATATTGAAAGTTACCCGGGTGGATAGAGTGACGAATGTTGAAGTCCGAGAAGTGCTGCGAACTATCAAGATGAGAAAGATCGAGCATCTCGGACGTTTTATGAGAGGATCAAAGTCATTGACTCGACCTCAAAATTTAATATTCACATAAAAAAAGTTCTGGGGGAGATCAGAGACCACATTTCACAGAGATAGTAGCGGAAAAAAAAGAGCATGGCGCTGTCCAACCTGCATAACTAGAACCGCTACTTCAGCCAATTAAATCAATCAAAGAAATAAAAGAATGTCATCTGGACTAGCATCTTTTTAAAATTCTAAACGGTCACATCACAGTCCTGGAGAGACCACATTACGAATGAAGAGGTTCTCAGCAGGATCGATGAAACCAGGCACATGATGAATACCATCTCGAAAAGGCGTGCAAAGTGGATTGGGCATATTTCACGCCATTAAAATCTGCTCAAAACTGTACTGGAGGAAATGGTAGAGGAAAAGATTGCCAGAGGGCGCCCTCGCCGTGAATATCTTGAGCAAGTGTGCCAAAATATGAATTGTATCTCCTACACAGAGCTGAAGAGCATCGCCGGAGACCGAGCGGAATGGAGAAGGAGGTGTGCTTTGCTGCAAACCAATCCCACGGATTGAAACCCAGGAAAGAAGCAGTCACAATGTGTTAGTTAAATTTGTATAAACCACTACCAGATTTTAGGTCTACCGGTTTCAAGACGTACCCGTCTCTTCTAAACTCTTAAAACTACGCCTCCTGGGATGACGAGGTCTAGCTATCCCTCCATCTCCGGTGGTCTTCCCGGTGGGCGTCGTCCAGAGGGGATTTCATCCGCTGCTGTATGCACGAGTCTGTCACTGTCCATTCTGGCTACGTGATCCCGTCAGAATCTCCTTCTGGATCTACTCCAACATGCTATGTCTTCTATTTTGCAAGTTTTCCTTAAGTCTTCATTTCGGACACGGTCACGTAGAGTTTTTCCAGTAATGGATCTCAGCACCTTCATTTCAGTTGTTCCGAGGAGTCGTTTGGTGCGGACAGTGTCAGCCCGCGTCTCCACTGCGTGTAATAGGTCGCTCGAATGTCTTGTATATTTTGGCCTTACTTTCAATATGCATGCTTTTGTTTTTCCAGACACCTGATTCAATTTCAATTTATAAAAAGTGAGATAATATATAAAGAACAAAATATCAAACGTATATAAATTCATTCATATCAAAGGTGTAGGAGAATGTCGCTTCGGAAAACCCCATCAGATACGTGGAATATATCAATACCCAAAGCGATTTTGTTCGGCATAGCTGTGGCTCTTCCAACAGGCGTAACCATCGGCAGGTTGGTCCTGTACGGTGGCTGCTCTGTTAACTCGCTCTCGAACTTGGTATACAGATCGCTATGGCTACAGATTTCTATACCTAAATATCTGAAGCTCATGACTTGTTCCACAGGCTCATTATCAATACTCAGCTTACATCTTGTTGGTTGTTTTGATATTGCCAAACTTTTATTTTTGCTGATTGCTATTGACATATTACACTATGCAATGTGGAATTTGCACAGCATTCTCTGCAAGTCATCTTCAGACTCTGTTATTATCGCTGCGACATCGTGTATTATTATTATTATCCATGCCGAGTTCTTACTCCAGATCCTGGGCTGAGTTTTCTTTTATACCTGTTATATTTGTTTTACCTTAGGTTAGGCAGGTGACTAGCCTAACCTGGTGTATCGAAAATCGAGAATGTCGAGAAAATTATATCGGATAGAGCAAAAAGTATCGGAATGCGTAACCTAAACACAAATGAAATCGAGTTTGCTGCAAGAGTCTCAGAGAAAGATCCACTACACTCTAATTTAATTAAACCTATCATTGTAAAATTGTCTACTCGATCAAGAAAAAAGGAATTCTCTGCGGAAATTCGGTGAAGAAAGGGAATTAGTACAAAAGATTTAAATCACCCCGGAGATGAAAGAAAAGTCTACATCTACGACCACCTGACCAGTTCCAATAAAAGCCTCTTTTTTCGGACCAAAGGGATTGCAAAAGAAAAGGACTATCAATTTACATGGATAAAAAACTGCAAAATATTTGTATAAAAGACCCTACCACGTCACCCATTCTCATTCAACAAGAAGACCCGAAGAAAATTGTTTGATTCCATTTGCTCCCTTTTCTTTTCATAGTATTTGTTCATTCGTTGTTCGTCTCCTACATTCTACCCATTTTTCCCCTCACATCTATCTATTCCTATTACCTGCCTTCCCCCATAGTATATTTAATTTTACCTTCCCACAGTATATTTAAATCATTTTACCTTCCCCCATAGTATATTTAATTTTACCTTCCCACAGTATATTTAAATCATTTTACCTTCCCCCATAGTATATTTAATTTTACCTTCCCACAGTATATTTAAATCATTTTACCTTCCCCCATAGTATATTTAATTTTACCTTCCCACAGTATATTTAAATCATTTTACCTTCCCACAGTATATTTAAATCATTTTACCTTCCCCATAGTATATTTAAATCATTCCTCAATAAGTCAACGCCTGTCGATATTAGTTATATTGTTACCATCTGTTGGCGACTACTCGCACGAGTGACACGCAGACCTCATCGACAAACTAACGTGATCTCGGACATTTTTTGGTGAGTTTAAACTTAGGTACAATTTGTTACTTAGTTATGATTATTACGCTACCGGTGTTGACACGTGCTATTGTCATTAACGAGCGTTGTTTAAACTAAACTAAAATGTGCAAGCACTGTATCAGGTGTTTTTAGGTGGTGGGAGTGATTTGCAGGGTGGGAGGGACGAGGAAGGGAACATCGTTAATAACGGTGACTTACATGGGGCTATTATTTTGTTGACAATATTGATATTTGAATTTAGTTTTTTGTTCATTTCTAAGGTTTTTAGAGCAGATAGTTTGAAAATTTTGTTAACATTAGTGTATTTAAGGGTAGATTTATCGATGGCCAGTTTCTAACAAGTGGGTAGAAAATTCAGAATAATTGTTATTTCTCAAAGAAAGTTCATGTTCTCATTCCTACGTATTGTGCATCACAATCATTGCGTTCTAATGTGTAGATACCACTTTTTTCCCATTTGTTTGTAGAGTCTTTGTTGTTCGATAAATTTTTAATTTTATAAGTAGTGCAAAATGCTAGAGAAATTGAATCTGGTAAAATGTTTAAAGTTAAGTCACACCGGTATAAAGATTATTTTTTTTTATAAATTAAGTTAAGTTATAAAAAACGTACGCGTGGAAACCGATAGCGCAGTAATTATAAATAAGTAACATTTTGTACTTAAGTTCAAACTCACCAAAAAATGTCCGAAAGAAATTGTGGCATGAGTGCCCGAAAAATACAAAAAATAACGCGGTCGCTTTCACACCATTTCGCTCTGCGGCCCACCCTCTCATTTATGTGCAACCCTTCTACTAAGACACATGCCAAGTACCGTTTACCGCCTCTGCTTACACCTACACAATTATGAGCACATACCTCTCTCTTGATGTCTATATATCAAAACAACACCAACAACAATAATATAACGTATATATTATAATATATATAATATAAGCGCTGTAACCTCGTAAATCATCGCTTACTCGCTAATATTTATTAAATGCTCGTGTCTTTACCAATGTATTACCAGAACTTTAGAGGCCTTCGCACCAAGAATCGACGATCCTCCAAAATACTTTTTCAGACGATCACGACATAATCGGCCTTACAGAGACACGGCTCACTAAAGGCGTAAGAGACGAAGCGCTCTTTGACCCTCGCTGTCCTGGCGGTGGCGCACTGTTGGCCGTGCAAAATAGTTACTACAGCTAAAGTCAGATGACGCCTTTCGATTCTAAGAAACTCTCAGCGCCAACGTTCGTGTTTTTTTTACCTGTAACTATCTTTGTGGCTATTTTAAGAGAGAGAGAGGAGAGAGAGAGGGAGAGATATAGGGAGAGATATAAGGAGAGATATAAGGAGAGATATAAGGAGAGATATAAGGAGAGATATAAGGAGAGATATAAGGGGAGATATAAGGGGAGATATAAGGGGAGATATAGGGAGAGATATAGGGAGAGATATAGGGAGAGATGGAGAGATATAAGGAGAGATATAAGGAGAGATATAAGGAGGAGATATAAGGAGAGATATAAGGAGAGATATAAGGAGAGATATAAGGGGAGATATAAGGGGAGATATAAGGGGAGATATAGGGAGAGATATAGGGAGAGATATAGGGAGAGATGGAGAGATATAAGGAGAGATATAAGGAGAGATATAAGGAGAGATATAAGGAGAGATATAAGGAGAGATATAAGGAGAGATATAAGGGGAGATATAAGGGGAGATATAAGGGGAGATATAGGGAGAGATATAGGGAGAGATATAGGGAGAGATGGAGAGATATAAGGAGAGATATAAGGAGAGATATAAGGAGAGATATAAGGAGAGATATAAGGAGAGATATAAGGGGAGATATAAGGGGAGATATAAGGAGAGATATAAGGAGAGATATAAGGAGAGATATAAGGAGAGATATAAGGAGAGGTATAAGGAGAGGTATAAGGAGAGGTATAAGGAGAGATATAAGGGGAGATATAAGGAGAGGTATAAGAAGAGATATAAGGGGAGATATAAAGGGAGATATAGAGAGAGATATAGGGAGAGAGAAAGAGAGAGAGAGAGAGAGAGAGAGAAGACGACAGGAAATTTAATATTAAAATCACCTAAACTAATGAATGTATCCGCGAGGTTGTTTGATGTCATGTCTGATGGCATATTTAAGAGATCTTCTGTTAAGTATTGATGTGTCGTCCAGGCCCGCAAATTGTATTATTGATTTTTTTTGTATACCTATATCCGTTTTTTTTGTTTCCTTGAATTCTTTATATAATCGAGCACTTGGATAGTCATTTTCGTTCTTTAGAATTATTTTAATTATAATTTTTCGGGTAGTTTCTAATTTTGATATAGTGGTTTTGTGTGCCCCTCCCCATCCAATAATACCGTGCTGTAATTGAACAAGATTTTTTATAAATGTGAAATTTATGATAGAATCGCTTTGCCGACTGGTGCCCGCGCAAAGGTCAGCTCTCGGACGAGGAAGTGTTCGGCGTTGGTGCCTAACATTAATTTGGTATTTGGTCGATGCCGATACCGGCGATGTGGCGTGGCGATAGCGCGCTCGCCGGGCCGCCTGCCGGCACGCCTTCATCCTCGACTAATTACAAATATTATCCAAACGTAACGCTTTTCTGCTGTTACGTTTGGATAAACTCGTTAGAATGAATAGATGCGCAGCACAAATCATCGTAACCTCATCGGGCGACATTTCCGCGACAAGTGACATGCGAGTCCCGGTGTGCACGTCAAATGACCGCGTCATTGTCCCCGAAACATGAGCGTAGATGTTGGTGCGACATGCCGCGCGGAATGTTGCGCTATTTGTCCCCTAGTGAATACGTGGCTTCACTCGATGCGTCCTTATCGCAATCATAATATAGATGATTCGACGGGACTTGCGCCTGACGCTCAATTTCCACCGTGATGAAAGATGCGACCGCGGAAGACGTGGCATGACCAGGTTAACCAGATACTGGAAGATGGTCCCGTTAGAAGTCTCAACAACCGGCGAGCTTGCATGCGAAGATGTATGTATGTAGATGAAGCGAAAGTTGTATGTCAGGACAGAAGAGTGTGGCGCTCTATCCTCTCTGCCTACCCCCGCGGGGAAACGGCGCGATGGTAAGTCAAGTTAGTGAAAGGTTTTTTCAATTTAATTTTTTCAACGTTGCTGTAGGACACCCTCCCGAGTGTCGGCGTCAAGTCCTCATCGGGGAATGCAATCCCGATCCCGCGAGATCGGGATTCTGCGAGATCTCGAGGCATTTTACGAGATCAATCCCGAACCGAAAAATCGGACGGGATTATCGGGATTTATCGGCATTTTTTATGTTTTGTACGTTTAAAGCCATGTATTCACTAGGGGACAAATTGTCCCTCAACAGCACGCGCGGCATAGAGTCTACGTGACGTTGCAACGTCGTGCACTGTTCCGCGACCTCGCGCACAACATAGCGCGGCATTTCTACGTGCCGTGGCAACGTTGCCATGCGCACGGTACCCGAGCGTACTCACTGCAACATTCCGCGGAGCGTCAGTACCACGTGGTATGTTTACAAGTGAATACGCATGCGCTGTATCTGTCAAGATGACAATGCGGGGAAACGAAATTGTTCTTGAACTCGTCGAGCTGTATCGATCGAAGATCGCATAGAATGTCCGTCCTTCTTTCTCTTTGCAGTAAATAATTTCGCATTCTCCTCTTTTTTCTCCTCTTACTTTTCGATAAACTCATTAACATAAACAGATCCGCGGCTATCATCATAACCTCATAGGGCGATATATTTCCGCGACGTCTGGAAAACAATAATTATTTGCAAAAACGACCTTGTTTTTAATAATATTCAATTTACTACAGTAAAACCTCGTTTATTTGAAATTGCGACCCAAAAAAACATTTCGAATTGCGCGGAACCCGTTTTCGCCAAATGAGATACCGCAGCTGTCAACATAAGCTCATCGGGTGACATTTCCGCGACAAGATATGCGAGTCCCGGTGTGTACACGTCAAATGGCCGCGTCATTGTCCCCGAAACATGAGCGTAGATGTTGATGCGACATGCCGAGCGGAATGTTTCGCGATTTGTCCCCTAGTGAATACATGGCTTAAGTGTGCGCGTATATAGAGCTTTTACTAAGTACATAAAACTTATGTTCATGTCACATTCAAATAAAGAAAATAGCTTTGAATAATATTTGCTGTATTTTATCAACCTAACGTAGTAAATAAAACTACTTCTAACTCTACTACGTTGACTGGTCGTTGCTTGGAAAAACGCCTACAAAAACTTTACTGCGACGATTAATAAGGAACATTTTATTAAATTGCTGATATAAAAATGCAAAGCATTGTCGTGAATTGCTATTCAGCTATAAACAAACAAAAAAGTTTTCGGGATCCCGATCCCGCGGCATTGGAAATCTCTGGGGATCCCGACTCGGGATTGCATTCCCTGGTTCTCGTTGTACAGAATAAAATTTGGTTTCGATCAATGAAAGTGAAGTGTTAGCGACGCGTATTTTGGAATTCGCCGCTGGTTTTTTGCTGCCGATGCGTCCGCGCGTCCCCTGTACATCGGTTTGTTAAGTGCCCCGGGCTGATTGCAGCCTCAGTTGCATCAAACGATGCACAATTATTCGGATTATTCAATTATATTCATATCTAAAATATACACTGCACCGCCGACGTGGTCATAACTTCATAACCTTCACCAGGGCCCAAAAAACTCTATTTTTTCGCTACAAAATGAACGATCAAAATCTGACAAGAACATCAAATGTTAAAGATCTAGGTGTTAGATTTGTAAGCAACCTAACATTTCACGATCACATAGAGACGATCAGTGGTGATGCTTTGAGAATGTTAGGATTTGTTCTGCGTACTGCCAGGGTTTTCGAGAATACCCGCGTACTGAGAACTCTTTACAACTCCTTGGTGCGGAGTAGACTCGAGAGTGGCTCGATGATCTGGGGGCCACATGAGGGCAAGTACTCTTTTATGGTGGAAAAAGTCCAAAAGAAGTTTCTGAGATATCTCTACACGAGAGAGTACGGGCATTATCCTTGGCTTTACCCAAACGAGTTTCTCCAGGGTATGCTTGGCTACAATAGTCTAGAGACTAGAAGGAATGTGTATTTAATTACACATTTTTATAGATTGTTGCGCGGTATGATCGATAATCCTGAAATTATGCAGAGCATTGGTTTGTATGTTCCTGATAATTACATTAGACATCGTCAGCATAGATTGTTTCACATTCCAATATACAGGACCAACCTGCCGATGGTTATGCCTGTTGGAAGAGCCACAGCTATGCTGAACAAAATTGCTTTGGGTATTGATATTCCATGTGTCTGAGGGGGTTTTCCGAAGCGGGATTCTCCTACACCTTTGACCAGATTTTATGTTATTTTTATTTTATTAAATACTTTCATTTTTGATATATACTTCCTAATATGTATGCCTTAAACATTTTGTTTGTCATGTACATATTATCGTGAAATAAATTGAATTGAATTGAATAACACGGAATTAAAGTTCAAAAAAATTAAGGGGTCACCGCTTACACATTTTCAAACAAATCTTTTTTTTAAGTATCACACATATATTTAGCGTTTTTCTCGAATTTCCCTTTTACACATTTTTGTAGCTGATAACAAATATTAAATAATGGATTTTAATTTACGCCAATTACAAGTTTTCTACCGAATATAGTAATTTATTAGAACAGGTGTGACGTAGTAAAATAAATTTATAAAATTTATTTTAACAGCGGGTGGAGAGGGTGGAGGGGAATGTGAGACGGGAGTAGAAGGGAAGATAAATTGTACGAATTAGTTTGGGTGCGGTTGTGTAGATGTTGTTTGTTTTATGTCCCCTTATCGTCATAAAGGAGTTTTGTTTTGAGTCTCGCAAAGGTGGAGATGAAAAGTAGGTGAATATCTATTATTGCGAATTGGGATGTGGAAAGATATTCGTTGAGGAAGTTCCGGACCATCAACCAGATTGTGTGTTATTTTGAATAACATCACCGTGTCAGCTATGTCTCTTCGACAAGTTAGAGTCTGCATGCAATGCAGAGTCTTCATCGCTTAAATGAGATCTAAATGAGCGGAGCTCTAGGTATCTTGGGAATCTGTTTTGGTTGCTTTCCATTTTTGTGTACTGCATAACCTGGATACCACGGTGTTCCATTTAGAAGTCTTTTGAATCCCTCCCTTTTGTTTTGACCCTTCGCCCTCCCCTGTAGTGGAAAGTGGTGTTTTCCTATTAATTCCAGAAGACATTTTGTGCTGCTTTCTTCTACCAAACTATTTTTAAATGATCCAAACCTATCCGAGCGCATTTATCGATCGCGTATTCCGTACCGTTTTAATAGGGTAATTTCATATTTTTTTATAACTCCCGCCAAAACGCTTATTTTCGCAAGTGACGTCATGTATCAATTTTTATGTCAATCTGACCATCTGACGTTTAACAGGCCAACATTAAGGCATCAATTTTCCTTGTGAAAATCCGTCCTCCATTATTTTGAATGCGTTCTTAGATAGTTATTTTATTGAAATAGGTCACAAACCCATTTCAGTAAAATATTATAAGAGACCTATGGTAACATTTTACATAATAGTTAGATATAATAATGTAATAATAATGACAAAGTCATTTACTATATTTGGCCGAATTTTTGCATTTTTGTCACTTGTCTGGTCTGTTGTGGTAGGTCGTTGTATAATTTTAATCCGACACAAATTTGTTCTGTTTTGGCTTGAGCTATATGGTGGTTTTGAGCCGTTCTAGTGTAGCGTTGATTATTTTCGTGTATTTTGTGTAATCTAATGTCTTCGTCTTGTGTTTCGCCATTTGCTAGCTCGCGAACGAGTTTTAATGTTTCGGTTTTGGTAATGTTTTCAACGTTCAATCGCTGTTTTATTCGATACACCGTTTCGGGCGATGTCGGGTATTTCAAATTGTAGACCATTTTCAGTATTTTATTTTGTTGTCGTTGGGGTCTGTTTGGGTTCGTCATGTTTCCGGTTCCCCAGAAGGGTATCATATATCCTATTCCACTCTTAACGTACGCCTCGTATATCAGAATTTTTATGACTTTCGGCGTGGTTTCGTGTAATAGGGAAGGACAAACCGAGGATCGCACTGAAAGACGGAGTTGAAATGCGAGCACCACAAAAATAACGCAGTTCACAAAAGTCTGCTGCAACAAAACTAGAGAATGTACGAGAAGGTCTCGCAGCTCGCGATGCGAGGAATTCGGGGCCCTGGAAGAAGCGGAACGTCGCGGGCAGTCTTTTATTTATTATTATTATTATTTTTTATTTTAAATATAATAGAAACCTGAAAAGGTTTATGGATAACATTAATAATATAATTTAGGCACAAAATCATTTTTTTTAATTGGCCTACTTTTAGCACTTTTGCCGCGTCTGTTTTGAATTTGTCAGTAGTCAGTTGTTTGGTCTATTGTGTATAGTTTTAATCCGTTGGAAATTAGTCGTGACTGTCCTGTTTTTGTTTTGGCGTGTGTTGTGCGATAGTTTTGAGCCGTTCTAGTGCCGTGTTGGTGTTTTTCGTGTATTTTGCGTAATTTTACGTCTTCGTCTTTTACTTCGCCATCAGCTAGTTTGCGAATGACTTTAAGCGTTTCGATTTCTGTAAAGATTTGAATCAATGTTCAATTGTTGCGTTATACCGCATGCAGTTTCAGTTGGTGTTCGGTATTTCAGATCGTAGGCCATTTTTAGTGTTTTGTTTCGCTGTCGTTGGAGTCTGTTTAGGTTAGTTTTGTTTCCGGTTCCCCGGTACTGTCCCAGCTCATTGCTCAGGTAGGCTGTTGGGTCGGCTCTTCTCGTTCTCAGGCTGCGTCTTCAAACCTAGAACGACTGACTGGCTTTTGCTCGCTTGCAAGCTGGCCCCGACGGTCTCTGGATCGCCTAGGAGAAAATCATCCTCTCTGCCAGACAGGGTACATATCGGTCTATTCAAGAGCTGTTACGGGCCGCAGAACTAAGACGACGATAGCCAACGTCTCACATGACACAAGAAGAAAATTTAATTGGTCTTTGACACAATTTTCTCGGGATGACGACGGGCTTGTGTGCGTGCGTGTGCGTGTCCACACGTCTTGGGCGACCCGCGTTGTGTGCTCTCTCTAAACTCTTTAGCGTTAACAATTTCAAACGTGCGGCCAATTTTTTTCTGTGTGCTTTTAACATGAAAACATGTCACGTAATTAACGCAAACCCTGGAAGTGCTTTGTTAAGAATCGGCTACTGGTCTAAAATGTTCAAGCAACCACGACCAATAGTTGTTGAGATATGCAGTATCAAAGTTTGCATTTTTTTTTTCAATGTTTCTGACATCGTTTATGCCGAAAGTTGAATAACTCGTGTCGATTATGAAAAATTCATTTGCTTCAATACAACTTAAATAAAACGATAAAAACCTTGTTTCAATTTTTGCAATGTTATCATTTTATTTTAGTTGTATTGAAGCAAATGAATTTTTCATAATCGATACAAGTTACTATAATGATACTTGGGCTTTTTTGCAAATAATACGTCAGAAATATTGAAAAAAATGCAAACTTTGATATTGCATATCTTCATAACTATTGATATCAGGTCATGGTTGCTTGAACATTTTACACCAGTAGCCGGGTTTTTCAGGGTTTGTGTTAATCACGTGACATGCTGTATATGTTTATTTATGGCTCCGGCAAATTTTGTCACGAAAACTGTGTTAGGAATTCAATTAACACCATTATTAAATTTGTTAATAATTAATTATTATTATCACTTATTTTTTATCGGCACTAAGATTTATTTAAATTGTGTAAATAATAAATATTCTTTCACATATACTGTGCCTACTGAGAGAGCACTGTCTGCTATAATACAGTGAAATACCAGTGTAGCAGGCAGGGCGTCAAATTAGTGTAGTGTTTACTTGGCTGGCAAGACCCTTATCAACAATGAAACGTGGTTGTATACTTTTGTAAATACTATAAAATGTTGTCACCTTCTTCTTCTTTTGGTGTCATGTCAGGTCCCCCAACGTTGACTATCACCCGAGAGAAAGCGTCCCTGTCCTGGGCAGCACGAAACAGCTCTCCAACACTTCTTATGCCCGTCCAGTCGCGTATATTGCGGAGCCAGGAAATTTGTCTCCTTCCAACACCTCTACGACCCTCTATCTTGCCCATAAGAATCAGGTGGATTTCACATTCATAGGTTGTCACCTATGAATGTGAAATTTTTCGGTGTACTAGCTGTAACCCGTCAATAATGACGGTTCTTTTACATGCCGGTTCCTGAAGCATATAAGTATTCACTTATTTATAGCCGACACCCACGAAAGAGTAATTAATTATTATGTTGTCAATATATCTTATATTTCCCCTGCTGGCGGTCGATGGTAATATTTTAAACTCTGGCGATCGCGCGTAAAAGTACGCGCGATACTGTCCTTTGACGACGATATCACTCTAGGGACAACGTAATAAAATAATTAATATTATGAATAAAATAGAAAAAAAAAAAAAAACAAAAACAGAAAAATATAGAACCGAATTAGAGCCTCCTGGATGTCAGCCAGGTATCCTAACCGCTACACCATATCAGAGATGTCGCTGGTCTCGGGAAGAATGTTTACAAAGGCAGTGTACCCAAAGAAAATGTATTGTGCGTCTTATAATCTTTTTTATAGGTACAAATAAACGGACGTTAGACAGCTGTTCGTTAAGTCTACCCTCATCTTCTACATTAAAAACACAAACCACCTAACAGCAACCAGTAACTCGCATTCACATAATACTAGACAAGCATTACGAAACCTTGACGAAATACCAAAAACTAAGACAACACATGGACAGAAAAATTACTCATACATAGGGCCTAAAATATTTAACATATTTAAAACAGACTTCCCGGAAATCAGAATATACTCAATTAATAAAATAAAAGCTTTAGCAAACAACTGGCTTACCTCCAAAGGTAGAACAGTAACTGAAAATTTACTTACTGTAATTGCATAATATCTTTAAATAATAATATATACCTATATAAATTAATTAATTAATTAAGGAAAATAAAAAAAATAATCTTAAACAAAACATTAACCCTTTTTACATTAAACAATTATACTACACATATTTACACTTGGACTTATGACTAACTCAACTTTCACTAACATTCCACTTGATACTCTGTAGATACATAATAACTACCTTATGAAAATAAATACTACTGACGAACTCGAAAAAATATTATAATTGTGTTCTATAACGCCACTCTGGGACAGGCGTAGCCTAGTAGAGTGGCATAATCCACAAATTAAACAAAACAAAAAAATGTGTAATTTATCTTATGTTTTATCTTATGTTTTATTGTTAAATTAGTATTAAGTATCTTTATTTGTAAACAAGGATTTTTTAAATAAATAAAAAAATAAAAATAAAAAATGGTTCGCGTCTTTGCTGTATATAATGTATTTTTGATGGGTCGAATATTAAATTCACCATACAGCACCTTTATCTGAAGGGCTTTGCATACGCAAAATATTCATCACGGACCAATCGAGTCAATTAAGGAGGATCGTGCGTGGTGACGACTCGACGGTAGCGCTTCTCCAAGGTCTGCCGCCCGAGTCGCTTCCTCCACCACCTCGAGGTGGTTTAACTCCGTCCGCAGCATCCACTCTGACCTTGGACCGGAGGAGCGCCTTCTCCAGGAGTCGGCCGATCGGCCCGGCAATAATACAATTTACTTTTTTGCGCGCGTTTTTTATAGCGGCGCCTTTTTAAATTTTATTTCGCAGAGGCCGCATTTTTGCGAGGGGTCTGGCCGGCGTCCGACCAGAACGGAAACGTCACTGTCGGACACGGTATCGCGTATATATGTTTTTAATAGATAAGGAATACGCGTCACGTCAAACATAATTCCATCCCGCCCCCTCTCACTCTCTCTGGGCTAGTTAGTGCAAGCTTGTCTCTGACAAGATTAACACGCGTGCGATAAATTTTGGTGAAAATTTAACAATACTATGGTTGTGGTTAGGGAATGCAATGCCGAGTCGGGATTGCCCTTTCGGGATCCCGCGAGATTAGAATTTCCAATCCCGCGGGATCCCTACAGATCGGGATCCTGAATACTTTTGTGTTTTTTTATTTTATTTATAGAGCTGAATAGCAATTAACGACAATGCCTTGCAATTTTAATAAAATGCTCATTATTTCTCGTTGCATTTAAGTTTTTTTAAGCGTTTTCGCAAGCATCAATCAGTCAATGTAGTAGAGTAAAAACTACTAACTAGTAGTAGTTTTTATTACTATGTTAGGTTGATAAAATACAGCAAATATTATTCAAGCTATTTTCATTATTTGAATGTGACATGAACATAAGTTTTAAATACTTTCTAAAAGCTCTATAGACATATACAATTAAACATACAGAAAATAAAAAATGCTAATCGATCCCGATAATCTCGTCCGATTTTTCGAATGATCGGAATGATCTCGTAAAATGCCCTGAGATCTCGCGGGATCGGGACTGCGTTCCCTAGTTGTGGTGTATAGTGTTGTGAATGTAGTAGTGTAGTGGTGGTTCTGACGAAGAGACGGGCACGTCTCGAAACCGGTAGACATTAAATCTGGTAGTGGTTTTTACCAAGTTAACTAACATTCTGTTAATTCCGTTCATATTATAATGGGCATATAGACAGTGTTGAGCGTGTCGAACGCAAATTTCTCAAATACATTAACTACAGCATAAGCGTACCGATACAAAACATGGAATACAATAACCTATTGAAGAGACTGAAATTACCCACCTTATATGATAGAAGAGGGAATGTTGAGAAAGATATAGAGAGGAGAGTGACTGCCGGGAATAGGGTGAACGGTGCTTTGAATGCAATAATTTCTAATAGAAATATGTCTACCGAGGCAAAACTGGAGGTACATAATGGAGTTCTGATACCGACACTAATGTATGGAAGTGAAGCCTGGAGCTGGCAGAAGAGGAACGAAAGTAGATTGAATGCAGTGGAGACGAGGTCCCTTAGACGTATGTGTGGTAAATCCATGTATGATAGAGTAAAGAATGAAGATATTAGGAATGAATGTAAAGCTGATCGTAGCATAATACAGAGAATAAAAATAGGGTCGCTCAGGTGGTTTGGGCATGTTGAGCGAATGAATGAGGAAAGAATGGTAAGAAAGATATATGATGCAAGTGTTGACGGCGCCAGAAAAAGAGGGCGACCACGGAAGACGTGGCATGACCAGATTAACCAGATACTGGAAGATGGTCCTGTTAGAAGTCTGAACAACCGTCGAGCTTGCATGCGAAGATGTATGAATGTAGACGAAGCGAAAGTTGTATGTCAGGACAGAAGAGTATGGCGCTCTATCCTCTCTGCCTACCCCCTCGGGGAAACGGCGTGATGGTTAGTAAGTAAGTAAGTATATGATAGAAGAAAAATTTGTGATATAGTTCTTCTTTACGAAATTGTAAATAATATGTTGGACAGCCCTGACCTCGTAGCGTGTATCAATTGTAATATCCCGTCCTTGCATAGAACTCGACAAATTGTCACCTTTCATTGCCACAATTCCAGTTATAATTATCATTCAAATTCTGTGATTAGCAGAATATTTAAGACCAGCAATGAGTGTGGTTATATGGTTGACATTTTCAATGACAATCTGGTGAAAATAAAGTTTACACTTAAAGAGGCAATACTGCTTCATTACTGACTTCAACTGTTAATATATACATGTAGTGATGTGTAATATATTTTTTATACACATTACTGCTTTGTAATTTATATTTTTAATATTTATACCTGATACTTTTACTGCTTATACCCTGTATTGATTATAAATTTACTTTATATTTATGTATTTTATATTTTACCGCTTATAACTGATATTGTTTTATGTATATTTTCTTCAATAAATGAAAATTCACTTTGTGGTAACATTTTAAATTATTAAAATCAAAAACAAGTAACTTTGTTTTAACCACTGATTTTATTTTAACAAACACTCGACACGTTTCGGGAACCAACGGTCCCTTCGAGAGAATACAAGGTATACTGAAGAATCGTAACAAGTATAGATCTTAATTTATAAAGTCATAGAAAAATAACAAACAAAGAAAATGCACAGGCATAGATTACCCCCCCCCCCCCAATGAGTAAACAAAACATAGACAATCAAAGACAAATATGTAAGTTAAGCAAGAAATAAAAATATATGACAAGTAAAAATTAATAAGTGAATATATTCAAAAGGTAACTGTTAGTGAAGAGGGTTTGGTTATTTATTATGTTTAAATTACTATTAATGCTCTTTCTAATTTCTAAAATTTCTAATTTATCTAATTGTACATCACTGCTATTTGTATGCAAAATTTTAATATACCTTTGTCAAAATCAAAGGAATGATTAGTTTCAATAAGGTGGTTGGCGAATTCTGAATAACCATTACTTTTTAAGCACCTTGGGTGTTCTTTGATTCTAATATTGAAGTTTCCACAGGCTTTACCAATAATATAATTCTTGAATTTTATGTAATATTTTTTTTGTGCTAGGAATTTATAATTTTATATCTTATATTAGGTCCTTACATATGAAATTGACGTTTAGTATGGGAGGAACATAAAGCCGATTTTTTTTAATTATAATATATTTATTTAATCAAAGTATGTACCATTGCTATCTATGCACTTTTGCCATCTCATAGGTAGTTCATCGATCCCTTTACTAAAAAAACCATTCGGACGGGAATCAATAAAACCTTTGAAGGCAGTTTGGACTGCCCCATCGGAGTTGAATTTTTTCCTTTGCAAGAAGTTATCCGAATTTCGAAAAAAATGGTAATCTGTTGGGGCAAGGTCCGGAGAGTATGGTGGATGTCTTAGACATTCCAATTGAAGCTCTTCTAATTTGGTAGCCGTCTGTTGTGCAGTGTGTGGTCTAGCGTTATCATGAAGCAGCAGTGGCCTAGAGCGATTAACCAGCCTCGGTTGTTTAGCAGCTAGCTTTTCCATCATGGTTTGCAGTTGCTGACAATAGACATCTGCCGTAATCGTCTGGCCAGATTTAAGAAAGCTGTAGTGAACGACACCAGCACTAGTCCACCAAACGCTCACAAGTAACTTTTATGGAGTCAATTTTCGCTTGGGGCATGGTTTGGCTGGTTCGGCAGGGTTCAGCCATTGCGATGAGCGCTTTCGATTATCGTACAGGATCCACTTTTTATCACAGGTAATGATTCGATTTAAAATCCCTTCATTATTGTGCCGGTTGAGTAATGCAACGCAGCAGTCAACGCGCGTTTGTTGATTTGCTTCACTCAATTCGTGAGGTGCCCACCTTTCAAGCTTTTTCACCTGACCAATTTGCTTCAAGTGGATTAAAACAGTTGTATCACTAACACCGCAGCCTGCAGCTAACTCGGATGTGGTTTGCGATGGATCCGCTTCCACAATAGCCTTCAATTCTTCATTATCAACTTTGGTCTCCGGCCGTCCACGGGGCTTGTTCTGCGGGTCGAAATTTCCAGAAAGAAAACGTTGGAACCAAAAACGCACTGTGTTTTCTTTTGCGGCACCGTCGCCATACACATCATTAATCCTTCGAGCCGTTTCTGCAGCACTGGTGCCACGGTGGAACTCGTACTCGTAAATAACGCGATATTTCAAGTTTTTCATTTTGTAAACTGAGTGACGCAAAGAAAAAAACAATTGAGGAAAAAACAAATGAATTATAATTTTCAAAACACAAATACATGAGTAAATAGCTGTATAAATTTGGATTTGGAATTCCTAACCAAAGAGAAGATATTTGAGATCAAATTTGCCAGTACGGCAAAACGCCAATTTCATATGTAAGACCTAATATGTACTGCTTATACCCGATATTGTTTTTTGTACTTCTTTCTATATTATAAAGCCTATAATGAAGGCGAACAAATAAAATAAAATAAATAATAATTTCATTGTCTGCCCCTCTGTATATCTGTCCCCGCAACTTCGTGTAATTTCGTTCGAATTCACTCGTAATTATAGATTCGTGTGGACAGGTTAGACAAACGCCAAACGCAAAAAAAGGACCTCTTCATGTGTGTTCTATTTCCTTAAAGCTTCTCCTCCGTGACTGATATTCGACATCCTCCGATTTTTTCGAGACAGAAAATACTCAATGAAATTCGCAAAAATTATTTGTTTTAATCTGTTTTATTTATTAATTACACCTACATGTTTCGGAAAAACCTTTCCATCGTCAGGGTGTTTTATAAATGTCAAAATATCAAAATGAATATTGTTCTTTGGTTTTCTAAATTATTTAAAAAATTATTTTTAAATATTATTGCTGAATTTCTTGGTTACACAAAAATGAATGGAATTTTTTTTAGAATCGGACTAGTAGTTAAATTTGATTGATTATTTATAATATTTTGTTTACTTTTACATGCTTTACTGATTTCTAATGATTCTAAATTATTCAATTTCAGACCAAAATTATTTACGTGTAAAATAGAACGTCCTAAATTTTTATCAATGATTTTAAAAAAATGCATTGGCAATGCGAACTTTTTAAATATATTTCTTAGATAGTATTTCTTATGTTAGGAAGGCCGAAACTAAGATGGAGTGACAACGTCCTCAAAGATGTCTCTGCCTTAGAGCTTCGGAACTGGAGAGAGCTGGCACTAGACCGAGATGAGTGGAGGAAAATTATTGAGGAGGCCAAGACCCACCAAGGGTTGTAGTGCCAAGAGTGATGACGATGATATTTCTTATGTTTTTGAAGAAATATACAAGTCTGGTGAGCTTTTGGATAATTCCCTCGACGTGGTAGTTCCGTCGGAGATCCATCATTCGGAACAAAAGTCCGCTTTTGGGCAGCTGGTCCGGCGGTCGGACACCGGCCGGCGGTTTTGAGTGGAAAGGTCAGAAGTCGGCCGCTTCTGGTGACCGGAGGGCCTTGGTCTCCATCTTTTCTGGGGCGTCTTTCAGATCCCTGCGCAACACCTTCGCTTCTATCTCGTTTCTAAACGCGCGCGCGATCTTCTTTCCCGTCTCGGACACCGGGAGGTGTCCGTTGCGTGTCGGCCGCGGAGGAGGAGTCATTCGGAAATGGACGCGACGCGGCCATTCCAACGAAAAAAATTGTCTAATATGTAAAAATATTATCCAATTTTACTCCCTTTCTTTTAACTCGTGGCGTCTGATTGCTTGCTTGTCTGACGAAAAAACTTTGGATCGATTTTTAACCCTTTTCCCGTGATCCAATCGAGCTGAAACTTTGCAGGCAGAATCGTCGAGCTTGCATGCGAAGATGTACGAATGTGGATGAGGCGAGAGTTGTGTGTCAGGAGAGAAGAGTGTGGCGCTCTATTCTCTCTGCCAACTACCAAGGAAAAACGGCGTGATGGTAAGTGAGTAAGTTACAATAAAAATGTTATCCTCGATGCGCCAAAAGAAGACAACTTCGAAAATGGTCACAATATTACTAAACTTCTTCTTCTTCCTCAGCCGTCATCTCTCCACTGCTGGATATAGGCCTCTTCCATACCCTCCCATCCTCCCTTGTTATTTGATAGTTGTAGCCATTTCTTCCCCCCCATAGCGGCTATATCGTCGGCCCATCTCTTTCGAGGTCTTCCGACGCTTCTTTTATTCTCCCAAGGTCTCCACTACAGAATCCTAGGAGTCTATCTTGTGGCATCCTGCCTTGCAATATGTCCTGCCCATTGACATTTTAACGATCCATGATAACGACTATAGTTCTGCGCCTCATTACATCATTTCTAATTCTATGTCTTTGTTTAAATATGGTCTTTGTGTTTAATTTGTAGAACCCCGTGTTTTTTTAAGAAATTAAATTTTAATAAATATTTTTATTAAGCTCTGCGGGTTAAGTATTATTTTTAAATGTCACAGCTGTTTCGGCTTGTAAGGTCATTATCAAACAGTGGATATACTACGGATAATCGACTTATTTAAAAGAAAAAGTTTCTTTAAAATTCTAGCCGTATTTCGTCTTACGGCTAGAAGTTCTATTTCTGACGTTTCTGTTTAACGTGACATACCTATTTTTTTCCGATTTAAAATTCTAGCCGTAATTCGTCCTACGGCTTTACGGCTAGAATTTTTAAAATGCGAAATGTGAAAGCGAATATGCTGTGTAGAAGGTTTCACCTTTGTAGCACCGCTGTAAAAAGAACGCTCTTCCTTGCCTTCTGTGCAACGTTATATACATGTGAACTCTGGACAAATTATAAAAAGAGCAGCATAGAAAGACTTCGCATACAATATAACAACGCCTTCCGTATGATGTTTGGCCTTCCCAGATATTGCAGCGCTTCCGGTATGTTCACTGAGGGGCGTGTTCCCAACTTTGCAGCCCTCATAAGATCCAGGGTGGCAGGGATGAGGGAAAGGATATACAGCTCCGGAAATATCCTTATCCTGGAAGCCCGTCTTACTCCAGCATCCAGCATCGATGCACACTGGAGAAAGATACTGGCCCCGCATAATTGACTTGCCATCGCTCGCTAAAGCCGATATTTTACCATATATTTCTTTTGATTACTTTTAATACTTCTCTTCTATTTTATATGATTTTACTATTTCTCTTTTGTTTTATATAATATTTTTAATGTGTGTATTTTCTTTTATATGGAATGTGTGGGATTGCACGAACCTCCCCACATTCTGGAATAAAGCTATATTTATTTATTTATTTATTTTAATATAGGTATATAGTCGGTCACAGCGTAACCTAAGTTTATACCCACTGCAAGCCATTGGTAATTAGATATTTTCGGTGAAGCCCATTACCATTTTAGCTTCGCTACACGATCCGTGGTATCCACTACTCTACTTCTGCGCCTAATTTCGTCATTTCTAATTATATCTCTTAAGCCATGTATTCACTAGGAGACAATTTGTCCCTCAACAGCACGCGCGGCATAGAGTCTACGTGACGTTGCAACGTCGTGCACTGTTCCGCCACGTCGCGCACAACATAGCGCGGCATTTCTACGTGCCGTGGCAACGTTGCCATGCGCACGGTACCCGAGCGTACTCACTGCAACATTCCGCGGAGCGTCAGTACCACGTGGTATGTTTACAAGTGAATACGCATGCGCTGTATCTGTCAAGATGACAATGCGGGGAAACGAAATCGTTCTCGAACTCATCGAGCTGTATCGATCGAAGATCGCATAGAATGTCCGTCCTTCTTTCTCTTTGCAGTTAATAATTTCGCATTCTCCTCTTTTTTCTCCTCTTACTTTTCGATAAACTCATTAACATAAACAGATACGCGGCTGTCATCATAATCTCATAGGGCGATATATTTCCGCGACGTCTGGAAAACAATAATTATTTGCAAAAAGGACCTTGTTTTTAATAATATTCAATTTACTACAGTAAAACCTCGTTAATTTGAAATTGCGACCCAAAAAAACATTTCGAATTGCGCGGAACCCCGTTTTCGCCAAATGAGATACCGCAGCTGTCATCCATAACCTCATCGGATGACATTTCCGCGACAAGATATGCGAGTCCCGGTGTGTACACGTCAAATGACCGCGTCATTGTCCCCGAAACATGAGCGTAGATGTTGATGCGACATGCCGAGCGGAATGTTTCGCGATTTGTCCCCTAGTGAATACATGGCTTTAGGCTTACTCCAAGCAATTATTAATTAATTGCCTTCATTCGAGCTTTTCTACACTTTTCTTTGTAAGGGCCATCGTCTCCACTCCATACGTCATCACTGGAAGTATGCACGATTAAAAGGCTTTTCTTTTTAAGCTAATTAGGAGGTCTTTGTCATCCAAAATATGTTTGAGTTTGCCAAAAGCGGCCCGGCTCATTCTCATCCGTTCTGTACATCCCGCGAAATTCAATGCGGCAATGTTTGCCTCGGAAATCGTGTTTAAATATAATTGTCAAGCTGCGCAAAGATTCCATTATTTTTTAATTCCATTATCCTACGTTTCCCGTTCGGGGCGCGGCGCAAAAAGGTTTCGTGACTGTTTTTAATAATGGCGAGCAGATAATAAAGTCATCCACGCGCGGGGTTTAGCGAACACGCGCCAACGGCGTAACATAAAAATCAACAATATAAACTAACCCATAAAAAACGAGTTTTTATTATACTTTCTCTTTGAACCAGGTTTCGTGCCCACTTCACGCGTCGGGGTTATCACTCATGATTCCAATTTGAAAAAAACCATTAAAATTTGGAAAAATCCAAAATTATGCTTTAATTATTAAATTTTTTTAAACGAAAATCTGATAGATCTTCTTGATCGTCGCCACGAGTCGGCTTGCAAAGTTTCAGCTCGATTGGATCACGGGAAAAGGGTTAAAAATCGATCCAAAGTTTTTCCGGTAAACTACAAACCGCAGACGCTAAGAGTTAAAAGAAAGGGAGTAATTAAAAAGTAACCCATAAAAACCAAGTTTTTATTATACTCCCTTTCTTTGTAAAATGTAACAACAATTAAAGACGAATTAAAACATATAACATAACACTAAACTTACAGTAATTTAATATATTTCTGAAATGTCAGATGTTTTGAGCTTTGATAAGACACTTCACGCTTTGAAGATTAAATTCTAAAAACATTTGTCAGTAAATTTAGATTTTTGACATTCGTAGTGAAGTACCTATTATGCATACCGACGGAGTAATTCAAATTTAGAAAATATTCCGCGACGTTATCGGGCCGCCGTAATCAAACTTTTCTAATGATTCTAATTTGAAAAAAGCATTAAAATTTCTAAAAATCCGAAATTATACTATTATTTATTTTTTTAACGAAAATTAGATAGATCTTCTTGATCGTCGCCACGAGTCTACTTGCCAAGTTTCAGCTCGATTGGATCGCTGGAAAAGGGTCAAACATCGATCCAAAGTTTTTGTTGACGGCAAGCAAGCAGACGCCACGAGTTAATATAAAGGGAGTAAAAAATACGAGCGAGCCTTAAGGTACAGATATACATGCTTATTAGTGGCATGCTCGTAAATCAACCGGCGGTTGTATGGCTAGTGGCATTCTCGTTACTAGCAATGTGCGTAAACACATGCCACTAATAAGCGAGGGCTAAAGAAGGTCGATACTGCGCATGCTCACGTGCCACTAAATAAGCATGTGTATCTGTACCTTTTCAGTAGTCGCGTATGATGTGTAACATTTGACATCTCACAATTAAACATATAGTTTTCTGGGATATTCTGCCGTGTATATGTGACCTCTCTGGCCAAAGTTTCGGATCCCATTGCAGGGTCCATCATCAGGACTGATGTGACGAGTGTGTGTTGAAGTGTAGGTTAAGTATTGCCTCGCAATATTAGACTTCGGTACGGTATTGCGAGGCAATACTTAACGTACACTTCAACACACACTCATCACATCAGCCCTGATGATGGACCCTGCAATGGGATCCGAAACGTCGGCCAGAGGGGTCACACATACACGGCAGAATATCCCAGAAAACTGTACGCAGAAGATTCTGAACGGCCGTGAAAACCTAAGGACAGTACTGCAATTAGTTCACTTCACGTAGTTTTTACTACAAATTTAGTGTACACTTTGCAGTCTTCAAGCTGGTGAACGTGTGTGTGTTGTAGTCTTCATTTTGAAATGTTGTTTTTCCCTTCGCTAATTTCCAGTATTGCCTGCCCAACGTAACTTGGCGCGCGGCAGGACTGGAACTGAAACCCGCCCCGCCCGCACCCGGCTTGCTCGGGAGCTGTGACATCTTGATTAACCAATATACATTCAATTATTATGTCCAAAACATCCTAAACAGTCCGGGATGGTGCAAGAACATGCGCCATTGAAGTATTGAAGTTTTGCGAAGCTGAAAAAGCAAATAACGGACCGATATTACCGTCTGATAGTTTGACAGATAGAGCGGCCGCCGCGGAGCGCGCTGTTACCCGACCGAATTTATATCGAAGGCTCTGACACTGTTCACCGGACATTCGGTACATTAACTAACTAACTAACTAACTAACTAACTAACCATCACGCCGTTTCCCTGCAGGGGTAGGCAGAGAGGATTGAACGCCACACTCTTCTATCCTGGCACACCACTTTTGCTTCGGCCACATTCATACATCTTCTCATACGCGTTCTACGGTTGTTGCGGCTTTTAACAGGGCCATCCTCAAATACTTGTAGTGCCTGATCGTGCCAGATCTTTCGCGGTCGCCCTCTATTCCTGTTGCCTTCAACATTCGCCTCATATATTTTCTTAACCATCCTTTCCTCGTTCATACGTTCCACATGACCAAACCATCTCAGCACTCCTTTCTTTATTCTATCTACCACACTACAGCCAGCATTGCATTCACTTCTAATTTGTTCATTCCTCACTCTATCGACCAAAGATTTTCCACACAAGCGTCTTAGTGACCGCATTTCCACCGCATTCAGTCTACTTTCATTCCTCTTTTGCCAATTACAGGCTTCACTTCCATACATAAGGGTTGGCACTAGAACGCCATTACGTACCGCTAGTCTTGCTTCTTTTGGCAGATTCTTATTGGCCATAATTGCATTTAGTGCACCATTAACTTTGTTTCCCGCAGTTACTCTCCTTTCGATATCATTCTCAGCCTTGCCGTCTCTACTAAACATACTTCCCAAATACACAAACTCGTTCACTTATACACAGTACATTATGTATTGCGTAATAAGTTTGCACCCTGGCGACTTCGGTTTCGCGACAGGGACGCCCTCCCTCGCGCGCCAAGTTACAGTGGTGGCACTCTGCGCCCGAAGGATCGCACTTCGCGGAGATTCGCTCATCGCGGCGGGGTCTGCAGAGGATCGACCGCGTTACGCGAGGGATCGCTGTGCGGTCACCCCGCTCATCGCGTTACGTCACGCCCCGCGGAAAACGAAAGTGGCACACATGGCCTATTCAAATATTACGCTAATCGGTAAAAATGTTTTCCGTCGCGTGACACGTTAATTACGTCAAAGCGTGCGGCCGGCGGCACCTTCCGATGTCGCGCCAGGAGGACATTTTTATTTATTTATTTATTTATCCAATATTCTTGGAAGACCAACAGCACAACAAAGAAGCGTAGAAAACATTAATCGATATATATATACAGGGCTATTTGTAAAACATTAATAACCTCGCAGCCCTGTATTCCTGCCTTGATTATGAGGCGAAAATGTTCAAGCTATTGTGACCTAATATCAATAGTTATGGAGATGTGCGACACCAAAGTTTGCATTTTTTTCTCAATATTTCTGACTTGTTTTTTGTAAAACGTTGGACTATCGTTGCAGAACTCATATCGATTACGAAAAAATCATTCGTTTCAATACAAGTTAAATAAAATGATAAAAACCCTGAAAAAAATTCCAATTGGAATGTTTTCCAATTGGAATTCGAAGGTTTTTATTTTTTTATTTGACTTGTATTAAAGGGAATGAATTTTTCATATTCGATATAAGTTACTGTAATGATAGTCCAACGTTGTACAAAAAATAAGTCAGAAATATTTAAAAAAAAATGCAAACTTTGATGTCGCATATCTCCTTAACTATTGATATTAGGTAGTAATAGCTTGAACATTTTCGACTCATAATTAAGGCAGGAATATAGTCCTACGAGGTTATTAATGTTTTACAAATAACCCTGTATATATATATATATATAGAAACCCGTGTTTCCCTACCCGCCAAGTTTTCTCCACAACCAGCCACAACCACCCCCCGGTGGTTATGGTGGTAGATAGCCCTTGGTATCACATCGAAAATGTGCCAGTTTGGTGGGGTTGGCTGTGCGTGGGTGGGAGTGGATGACGAAAATGTGCTTTCCAGCACATTGTTTTGTTATGGGAAGGCCGAAAATGCTCCAGATTGTTTCGAAATAGGCGCTGACTGTGTCGGTGAGTCTAGAAGGTTCCGTAAAAATCCGCTCTAGAAAGTTCCGGAAGGAGAAGGTTCTAGAAAATTACTGAAAGTTCTATAAGGTTCTAAACTGAGTGGCGGAACGAGTCGGTGTGTCTTGAAGGTTCCTGTACATTCAATAAATTTCTTGAAAGTTCTAGAAGGTTCGCGAAAGATCTATGACGATCGAAACTGTGTACTAAAAATCTACGCGTGCGAAGCCGGGCGGGCACAGCTGGTATTATGTAGATGGCCAATTACAGGTCTCCACATTTAGAAATATATTAGTAACGATTAATATGTTATGAATTAAACTAAGGCAAGTTAAGAATTATATAACAAGAATAAAAAAATTAAACAAAACAAATAGAAACTTAATAATTAGCAGAAAAACATAGGCATGTTAAAAATAATACAAAAAGAATGAACAAGAGAAAGAGACTTAATTATTATGTATAAAAAAATTCAGCACTCGAAATTTTTCTTAATCTTGTGTGGCTGCACTCGAACAGATCAATATCCAGTAATCTTATCAGTTTATTGAATGCATCGCATACCCTCGAGAAATATGAATGATGACGGTAGTTGGATGAGGTAAAATCAATGTGAAAGACTGGGTCGTGTCTACGAGATCCACAGGGAGCATGGAATTTTAGTCTATTTAGTAGGGATGGGTCGTCGACGTATTTACCGTCGACGAAACGAGACCGTCCACGTCCATCCATCGACGAGACGATCAACTAGTTGAATTGACGCGTCAACTTCGTTACGCGGACGTCGCGGACGTTCTATCTAAACATCGGGACGATGGTCAACTGTCTACGGTTCGACGCGACGCTGCTCGACGGCTCAATCGTTGGCTATTTTTATTACGTTAATTTTTAAAATTAAAGAAGTTCGTAGGAATATAGTTTCGGGGATAGTAAAACCGCTACTTGTACTCATATGTAAAAAGTAATATTTTATTATTTATTTGTTTACGCACATTATAGTCTTTTACGTATTGTTTTATATACTTCTTTCTATATATAATAAAGAAAGAAGTAGGTATACACAACAATATCAGATGTAAGCAGTAAAATATTAGTTCAATAAAAAATAAAATAATTAAACAGAATTGTTTTATTTTATACAGCGCAAAATTGGGAATTCCCCGAAACGTCGCACGTGCACATCGCACAAATCAAGTAAAAAATAATAGATAATAGCTTATTAAGCCTATCTCGCCCTACGCATGCATTCAAATTTCAAGTCTCTGTCAGTTAATTTCAAGTCTCTGTCAAGTCTCAATAGTTCATGTACACAGATCTGCACTCTATGATCTACAAGTCGACAGCGAGAGATGAGAGAGAAATAAACGGAGACGTTTTGTCTTGCTCTCGCTCGTTGCTTTGTATTACGTTGAATCTTGAATCGTCCACCGACCACGGCGTCCGCCATCCACCGTCTACGAATTCAACTAGTCCATGCGATGAACGTAAACCGTCGACGCGTCGATGCAACGTTAACGGTTGATTTCAACTAGTCCGTCCATTCAACGCCCATCCCTACTATTTAGTAGTTCAGGACAGTCGACGTTGCCTGATACAATTTTTAGTAGGTACATCAAATCGCCCATTTCCCGACGTTTGTATAATGTTAGGATGTGATATTTTTTGCATGAACTGTCATAATCGTCAGAAACGCAATTTAATTTGAAGTTGAGAAAGCGAATAAATGTTTTTTAAATTTGTTCCAAGCGATTTACATAGATCATATACTGGGGGTTCCATAGGGTGTACATAGGACTTATGACCCATCTTATGGTTGGCTTAAGTGATCACTTTACACAATGTAACATTCGCCATTTCCACCCATGATAGAATACACCGTGCTTACTAATTTTTTGAAAGTCGTATATATGTTCAAATCGTGTGGCGAGCTTTCACATATGAGTTGTGACCGCCTTTCCATGCGGCCTGTACAAAGTCATTTTCATTCCCCTAAATCCCCACAGATGTCGCTAATGAGAAAATCTACATTGATTTTTACGGAATTTTGAGAGCAATATACTTTATTGTGTAATGAAATTCATCCGAATTACTTGCATTACACTAGGATACGCCAGGAAATATTATTTCCAATTTTTGTTAAAATTAATTTTTTTACCAGTATTTACAATTCAGAATATATATTCTGAACACGAGCGAATGTTTATTTCATTTTTGTGCCGTTTCGAAATCTAAATATTAGGTGTACCCATAAGTAATCAATTATTACTCCCTTTACTCGTGGCGTCTGCTTGCTTGCCGGCTTGCTGTCGAAAAAACTTTGGATCGACTTTTGACCCTTTTCCCGTGATCCAATCGAGCCGAAACTTTGCAAGCAGACTCGTGGCGACGATCGAGGACATCTATCGAATTTTCGTTAAAAAATAATAATAATTATAGTATAATTTTGAATTTTTAGAAATTTTAATGTTTTTTTCAAATTGGAATCATTACAAAAGTTTGATTACTACCGGTCGGTAGGTATAATAGGTACTTCACTACGAATTTCGAAAATTTATGACAATTGGTTCAAAGATGACAGCACACTTCGGTTTTTTGGGAAGAAATCAAATATTAAAATCAAAGATTTTTGACATAGATATTTATCTAGACATGTTTCATTTTTAGTCAATCAATTATTTAATTACACGACGTTAAACTTAATTTACAAAGAAGGGGAGTAAAATAAAAACTTGGTTTTTATGGGTTAGTTTTTTACGAAGGATTGTTTTACTAGTGACGAGAAATGGGTCTCGTACAACAAGCGCTCTAAACAACGGCTTTCTCCAAACCATCCCTCGCTTTGAAGAAGGTATAATTCATTTTGAACTATTGAAACTGGGAGTAACAGCTACGGCTGAATTGTATTGCCAACAATTGGATAGGTTGCGCAACCAATTGTTGGCAAGACGAACAGGTCTGGTCAACAGGAAAGGGGTAATACTGCAACATGGTGATGCCCGACCGCGTGCGGCAGGATTAACCCCAGAAAAAAAAGGCAGCTGTGAGGTTTTTATAATAATAATAAATAATAATTGGATAACTTATATAGCGCCTTCAAGTTTGTGTTTACTGGGGTATTATGCCGTGTTGTTACGACCTTTCGGGCCGACGTTTCGGATTCCATTGCAGGGTCCATCATCAAGGCTGATGTGTTGTCTTGAATGTTGGTGTTGTGGTTAAGTATCGGCTTGCAATACCGTGCCGAAGTCATGATGTGTTTGTATTGTGTTGTATGCATGATTCATCTGTTGTCTGATCACTATCTCTGCGGAGTCTGCGACGAGAACGACTTTGAAGCGCCGGATACCAAGATGTTTTTAATTTGAGACCATCATCTCTATTAATGTTTATCGGATGCTTGTAGATTTCTAGTGCTTCCTTGATAAGACGCGCATGGTGACTCTTAGGCTTTCCAAGGATTTTCGGTTCGAATGCAAAATGATGGCCGGTATCCAGAAAATGCTCAGCCAGTGCTGATTTTTCTGGATGACCGAGTTTGCATGCCCGTTTGTGCTCGTTGACCCTTTTGGAAATGGTACGCGCCGTTTGCCCCACGTATACTTTATCGCAGTCTTGACAATCGAGTCTATACACACCGTCCGTTTCTAAGCGATCTCGATCCTTTGCTGATCTCAACATATCTTTAATTTTGAAGTTGGCACCAAAAACTGTCTTAATGTCTCTTTTCTTGAGAGCTCTGGCAATTCTGTCTGTAACGCTTTGGACAAAAGACAGAAAGGCGATGCCTTTGCACTCAGGTTCTGTATGTTTTTCAGGGCGAACAGTCCTCGTACTTGTGACGCGTTGTATCTGTCGCTTCTCGTAACGGTATCTGTCGCTTCTGGAAACGTCGGCCCGAAAGGTCGTAACAACACGGCATAATACCCCAGTAAACACAAACTTGAAGATTCAGAGTGGCCGTGAAAACCTAAGAACATTCTTATATAGCGCCGTTTTCGCGAATACTCACCTCGAGGGCGCTTTACACAGAAAAATTACTATCTTACAGAACAACTTACTGCTAGAAAAGAAAAAACTTATTTACTCTCACTTATTCATTAGGTGGCGTACAAGAAAAGGAATTCAAATTGAGTACTATAATAGTTGGGATTGCCTGAAAGAATTAGGTGTTTTCGCGGAGTGC
Organism: Agrypnia vestita; assembly: GCA_016648135.1. Taxonomy (NCBI): domain Eukaryota; kingdom Metazoa; phylum Arthropoda; class Insecta; order Trichoptera; family Phryganeidae; genus Agrypnia; species Agrypnia vestita. Next base: position 39,634 of record JADDOH010011602.1, read on the forward strand.
ACAATAGGAGTGGAAAACATTAGCGATGTTGTGGTCAGATTCTGTAGGTTTTTATAGCGTCTTAGGTTGTATTTTGAACTGTGGTAAGCTGTCTGCTTGTCTCAGTTTATTGGGTAGTTTGTTCCATAACTTTGGTCCAGCCACCGCGAAAGCACGACCACCGAAATTAGTTTTGTGGACGCGATTTACTTTTATACACCCCCCATATTCCCCAGACACGGCACCGTCCGATTTTTATTTATTCCGGTCCATGGACCACTACCTGAAGAATAAAAATTTTAAAAATATCGATCGTGTTCGAACTCACCTAGAAGCATGTTTTTCTTCAAAAGATACTGAATTTTATGAAAAGGGAATTAAAAGTCTACCAACAGGATGGCAAAAGGTCCGAGATAACGACGGAGATTATACAGGGTGTACCAGAGCTAGCAGCAGAAACTTAGCCGGTAGATTCCTGACTATGTTATGAGTCTAAAATGTTCAAACAACCATGGCCTAATATCGATAGTTATGGAGATATGCAATATCAAAGTTTGCATTTTATTTTTTTTCAATATTTCTGACTTATTTTTTGCAAAAAGTTGAACTATCGTTACAGTAACTTATATATCGATTATGAAAAATTCATTTGCTTCAACACAATTTATATAAAATGATAAAAACCTGGTAAAAATAAACGTTTTTCAATTTTTCAAGGTTTTTTTTATCATTTTATTCGACTTGTATTAAAGCGAATGAATTTTTCATAATCGACATAAGATACTGTAATGATATTTCAACTTTCTGTAAAAAATAAGATAGATATATTGAAAAAAAAAATGCAAACTTTGTTGTCGCATATCACCATAACTATTGATGTTAGGTCATGGTTGCTTGAACATTTTAGACTCATAACATAGTCAGGAATCTACTGGACAAGTTTCTGCTGCTAGCTCTGGTACACCCTGTATACTTTGATTGATTAATGATGTCCCTGTGACAAAACATTCAGTTCTATTTTGAAAAAAAAAAAGAAGTTTTTAAATCTAACTTATACCCTGCGTACATGAGTACACGTTACATATTTATTTTATTTGAATAAAAACTTTTATAATTTTCAGTTTGAAATTTTGTTTATTTATCGCCTCTGGTAAATTAGCCTACCACATCTGACATTTCGCAATCCTTTATATTATTTCAAATTCGGAATCCTCGCGCCGCCGCGCCACGCCAAACTTTGGTGCGCGTTTTTTTTTCTAATATCATAAAGGGGTAAAGTTTGTAAGCTTATATGTCGGAGGTGATCTCCGAAACTGCTCGTCCGATTTCGAAATTTATTTCGCCAATATTTAGAATGGACCTTCACGGCGGACAAGGGCCGTATATTATCCCGTTAAACTAGAAGGGCTTTTCGTGGAGACCTGTTTTGTAAGTCGAGGAAAAACCGGTCGAGCGAATGCTGCCTTAACTTAACTTATATGCTAAGGTTAATTCACAAATTGATAAAATATGAATAAAAGATTTATGTTTTTAAAATAAATTTAATTACAAAGTAGGTAATATTAAATTCCCATCAAAATATATTTGATTATTGTCACGAAAATTAAAGTTAATTGACTAAGGTAAAATATTTAAATTAAAAATTAAAAGGGTACAACTTAAAAAAACAAGTGTTTTTTAAGTTCTACATTTACTACGCCTCGTAGCCCAGTGGGCATGACACTAGCTTCCCACACCGAGGGTTCCGGGTTCGGTTCCCGGTGAGGTCACAATTAATCAACGTGTTTTACTCGAGCCTCGGTGTTTTGTGATGCGTTTCGCTTCTGTAATTGGGCCTCTTGGCCTATTGAAGCGTAAAAAAATGTGTTTTTATTTCCACATGTGTGATTGTGAGTCCTACAAAATTACCTCTGAGAGAATAAATAAAATAAAAAAAACCGACGTATATTTCCGTATTAAGTGTTAATTCTCGTCTATTAAGTGTTGGGATAACCATCTTAATTGCTATTTTCAGAATTTGACCGATTTATTTATTCGCAAATCATGAAACGGGTCACGCTGTGTTACAGTCGGATGCAAGTCTGTATTATCGTCACTCTTGGCTCCACAACCCTGGTGGGCATTGCCTCCTCAAGAGTCTTCCTCCAGTCATCTCGGTCTAGTGCCAGTTCTCTCAAGTTCAGGAGCTCCGAGGCAGATATGTCTTTGAGGACGTTGATATATCAATATATTAAACAGCAATGGCCCTACATGAGAACCCTGGGGTACACCGTAGCAAATTTGAATTATATTATTTGACATGAAGCCCTTTATCGCCGTTAGTCTTATTGTCTTTGAGGACGTTGACGCTCCATCTTAATTCTGGCCTTCCTAAGCTCCTTCGCTCTATCGGCCTTGACTTCAGCAGGGACTTTGGTGCTTGATGCTCGGTCATTCTGTCCACGCGACCCAGCCACCGAAGTCTTCCCAGTTTTATAAATTTTGTGACGCTCAGCTCCTTAAGGGGGAAAAAAGGCAATTTTTGTGAATTTTTTAAGGAAACCTATATGAATTATGGTATTGGTATCATTTCTATATTTTTTTTTTTTTTTTTTAAAAAATAGAGATGTGAACACGGAATACGTGTCACATCAATATTCTTACTATTTTCAAACTAAGCTAAACGCTTGTGCTATGAAAATAGGACTAACTTGCTAGTCTGCAGTGAGGTTCGAACCTGCGACCTTTGGATCACGAGGCCAGTGTCCTAACCACAAGACCAACAAGCTATGAAAGTACAAACTTATATAAATATGTTAAAAAAATATATTAAAAAATACACAACATTGTCGGAAAATTTTTGGATTCTGTCGACTCTTTAGTCTTGGGCGGGTGTTTAATATAGCCTTTTTAGGGAAAAATTCGGGCTTATCGTGCCCGATTAAAAAAAAATTTCACTTAAAAAATAAAAATCCTACGACAAAGACTAGATAGTTATGTAAAGAATAACCTCTAGAAATTTCAAGTTAATCGGTTCGGTGGTTGCCGAGATATTTTGGTGACCGATTTTTAAAACATGGTTTCGAGTAAAACGCGTTTGAAAATTGAGTAATGAATAAATCGCGAAATTTTTCTAATTACATAAAATCATCGATTCCAGGTTTCATAAAAAGTCCTCCGCTTTGCTTTGAATTCCCATATCATCAAGTACTCTTCACAAACGTAATAAAAATATGCCTAAAGTTTCTATTATTAAAGAGCCCGGCTGGCAGCTACCTGCATGTAGCGCGGCGCCGTGTTGCGCGGCGCGGAATCACCAAAGAGATGCCACTATTATAGCTAGACCGCATTCAAAAGAATTTGCGCAAAAAAAAATGTGTGTTGTTACGATGCAAAAAATGGACACAAAATAAGTTTTTATAGTAAGTAAGTCACTTTTTTTAAACTACAAAATATATATTTATTTGGAATTTCATATTGAGACTTGTAATACGGGCTCGCCAGGCAACTTTCCCCCCGCTTTCTTCTTACCGGACAAAGCTAGGGAATGGACTTTTGATTGTGGTCGCCTATACCAGCTATAAATTTATTTTTTTAAAATTTTATTTGAAATTTTCACCAGACATTCTTATTGCGTCAAGCTTTAAGAAAATGCAAAAATTTCAAAATAGATTTTCCCGACATTTATAGGTAGGTACTCCCCCTAAAAAGGAGTAAAGAGCTCATTGTTGTAACTTCTGCGCCAAAGTCCATTTTCTCGAACCGGTCCGAAGATACGCCTCAAAATTAGAATGTTAGGATTTGTTCTGCGTACTGCCAGGGTTTTCGAGAATACCCGCGTACTGAGAACTCTTTACAACTCCTTGGTGCGGAGTAGACTCGAGAGTGGCTCGATGATCTGGGGGCCACATGAGAGCGAGTACTCTCTTATGGTGAAGAAAGTCCAAAAGAAGTTTCTGAGATATCTCTGCATGAGAGAGTACGGGCATTATCCTTGGCTCTACCCAACCGAGTTTCTCCAGAGACTAGCAGGAATGTGTATTTGATTAAACGTTTTTATCGATTGTTCCGCGGTATGATCGATAATCTTGAAATTATGCGGAGCATTGGTTTGTGTGTTCCTGATAATTACCTTAGACATCGTCAGCAGAGATTGTTTCACATTCCAATATGCAGGACCAACCTGCCGATGGTTATGCCTGTTGGAAGAGCCACGGCTATGCTGAACAATATTACTCTGAATATTGATCTGTTCCATGTCTCTGAGAGGGTTTTCCGAAGCAGGATTCTCCTACTAATTTGATATGAATATTGGATATATATCCAATTTTTTTCTCCTTTTTTGCACACGTCGATTGATACAAACTCGAAATAATTAAGATATTTATTTTGTACAAGAATCATTATTCATTAAATAAATGAATTGCATACTGAAAAAAGCTAATATATGCAATTATTATATATTTTAGTTATAAAAGTTGCTCTTTCTAATGTAGTGTTATGAGTTATTTGTTATTTCTTTGTGTGAAATAAAAAAAGGATTATATGAAACAAATTAATCTAAAAAACCAATGTAAACTAACTAACTAACTAACTAACCATCACGCCGTTTCCCTGCAGGGGTAGGCAGAGAGGATTGAACGCCACACTCTTCTATCCTGGCACACCACTTTTGCTTCGGCCACATTCATACATCTTCTCATACACGTTCTACGATTGTTGCGGCTTTTAACAGGGCCATCCTCAAATACTTGTAGTACCTGATCGTGCCAGGTCTTTCGCGGACGCCCTCTATTCCTGTTGCCTTCAACATTCGCCTCATATATTTTCTTAACCATCCTTTCCTCGTTCATACGTTCCACATGACCAAACCATCTCAGCACTCCTTCTTTATTCTATCTACCACACTACAGCCAGCATTGCATTCACTTCTAATTTGTTCATTCCTCACTCTATCGACCAAAGATTTTCCACACAAGCGTCTTAGTGACCGCATTTCAACCGCATTCAGTCTACTTTCATTCCTCTTTTGCCAATTCCAGGCTTCACTTCCATACATAAGGGTTGGCACTAGAACGCCATTATGTACCGCTAGTCTTGCTTCTTTTGACAGATTCTTATTGGCCATAATTGCATTTAGTGCACCATTAACTTTGTTTCCCGCAGTTACTCTCCTTTCGATATCATTCTCAGCCTTGCCGTCTCTACTAAACATACTTCCCAAATACACAAACTCGTTCACTTGTTCTAAGCATTCGTTGTTTATAATTACATCACACTTAGTCACTCTTTCGTCTCTCTCGAATACCATCACTTTCGATTTGCTGACATTCATCAAACCAATGTAGCTCTTTTTAAAATACAACTAGCGCCGTCTAGTAACGATCGCAGAAAGTTATTTTGGATATATATCACGATAATATATCGTGATCTATAGCATGATATATATCTGCGGATACATATCCGCGAACGCTGATTAAAACATTTTGTAAACTCTTAATTCATAACATTGATGACTTGTAATATACTTTTGTCACGTAAATGTTATATACAAAAATAAAATTGAATTGATTTGAACATCCACTCATTCCTTACCGCGTGAGCACCGGTCTAATAAGCGTTTTAATAAAATCTGTATTGTAACCGGTTACTTAAAGTAGCTGTTTCGCCCGCCCCACAGTTTGGGCGGCCCGTCTCCTCTCCGTTCTGGGAGCAATTTGGTTAATAAAGCGATAAAAACAATATTTTTTTATACGTTCTCAAAGATCACGGACGGACGCCGCCGGGCATGGCCTTCCTGCCATCGCCTAATGGCCGAGCCGACGAACAAATAAACGCCATTTTGATTATGCGCCTTTCAAAAAATACATATTTTAACATTCACACAAAAACTCGACATCATCAGTAAACTGAATACTGCCACGTATTCACTAGGGGACACATTGTCCCTCAACGTCACGCGCGGCATAGAGTCTACGTGACGCCGCAACGTTGCCGTGCGCACGGTATCCCAGCGAGCGCACGGGGACATCGTCCGCGCGTCAGTACAGTAGCCGGCATTTTACGGCGCAGTGGGGGGAAGTTTGCGCATGTACCATTCCACCAGAGACCCAAATAATGTCTTCTGTGCATTCCCCCACTACGCCAAAAATTTCAAGAAGTTCGGTATCACGTGGTATGTATGTCGACAAGCTGAGACGCATGCGCTACAGTTACATATACTATATGATGTGATATAAAACAGCGTTCCGTAATATTGCGTCTTGCTTGGCTGTGGATGGCCCGATCATTTGTAAAAATTTTCAAAATCAGTTGTTGGTCGCGCAGAATATCCATCCTTCTTTTCCTTTGCAGTAAATACTTTCGCACCCATCACCTTTTTCTCCTCTTACGTTTGGATAAACTCGTTAGAATGAATAGATGCGCGGCACTGATCATCAAAACCTCACCGGGCGACATTTCCGCGACAAGCGATATGCGAGTCCCGGTGTGCACGTCAAATGACCGCGTCATTGTCCCACAAACATGAGCGCGGATCTCGATGCGGCATGCCGCGCGGAATGTTGCGTGATTTGTCCCCTAGTGAATACATGGCTCAGCGCCGTAATGTCAATGTTAAGATACAAACTAAAAAGTGAATATAGCCTTTTTCGCTCTTCGTATTTCGCACACTTTTTCATTCATATTTTCAACACCGTAAATGATCGAAAAAAAAAACGAGCGAGCCTTACAGTAGTCGCATATGATGCGTGACATTTAATATCACACAATTAAACATGTCAATTGAGCAGCGACAGAAATTAACATAAAAAAGCTAATACCTATACATGGTTATTTGGAAAACATTAATAACCCCGCAGGACTACATTCCTGCCTTGATTGTGAGCCGAAAATATTCAAGCTATCATGACCTAAAAGTTATGTAGATAAGCGATTTGTAAAAAATTTATTCCCTTTAATACAAATCAAATAAAATAATAAAACATTCGAATTACAATTGGATTATTTTCAGGGTTTTTATAATTTTATTTAACTTGTATTGAAACAAATGGATTTTTGCTAATCGATATAAGTTACTGTAATGATAGTCCAATGTTTTACAGAAAATAAGTCAGAAATATTGAAAAAAAAAAAAAGCAAACTTTGATGTCGCATATCTCCATAACTAGTGTGGCACGTTGGATCACACATTGGTGACCGGGCCATCTCCATGGATCTTCCCCGAATCACATCCGAAGATGTCGAATGCAGAGACAGAGGAGGGTGACGTTATTTATTTATTTATTTATTAATCACCGCCTTAGTGGGCTTTGAAAGTACAAGAAAATTACAAAGATTCTTGTATACCTAACATAAAACACGTTTTACAGTAAATAATTAAAAAATAATAATTAGATTAACAAATTAATAATAGAGTAAAATAAAGATACCAATATGCCAGATAAATAAGGTAAGAAGATGAAATTAACCAAAAAATAAATATAAAGGCAAAATCAAAACATATTTAAATGGGAAATGAAGAATAATAAGGACTCTTTAAAATAAATAAATTTACAGGGTGTACCAGAGCTGGCAGCAGAAACTTGGCCGGTAGATTCCTGACTATGTTATGAGTCTAAAATGTTCAAACAACCATGACCTAACATCAATAGTTACGGAGATATGCAATATGAATTTTTCATAATCGACATAAGGTACTTAGTGCAATGATAGTTCAAATTTTTGCAAAAAATAAGTAAGAAATTTTGAAAAAAAATGCAAACTTTTATATTGCATATCTCCACAACTATTGATATTAGGCCATGGTTGCTTGAACATTTTAGACTCATAACATAGTCAGGAATCTACCTGCCGAGTTTCTGCTGCTAGCTCTCTTACACCCTGTATATAATTCATGGGGAACAAAACATAAGTAAAAATTGTAACTCTAAGTAATTCTTTAATTAATAAAAAAATGTCTACGAATTCCGATAATTTGTTTCCATGGCGATGCATGCGTGTTAACGGTGAATTGAATACATAGTTATTCCTGTGGGGCCCTGCAAAGAACGCTTCGTGACGTCTCGTTTGTCTCGGTATATTATACGAGACCATCTGTTCGGGGCAGCCGGACATACTGACATCTCTTCCGTGTGAGGTTATCCAGGACAGCGGACCCAGGAGAGGTGACAGCTCGGTGGGACGAAGCCACGGGGAAGAAGCGGGCGTTGGAAGTCTGCCGGTGATTTTGATCCGTCAGACGGAGTCTGCCACATCGACCCGGAGACGAAATGCCGCCGGCATTAGAAAGGAGGCGCGGTGTTTAGCCTCGAGGCCAACGGGATAACATTAAACAACACCTCTTCGTGCGACCCAACACCTTGAGGCGAGGGTGAAATACGTTTTCGCTATATTTATTTATTTATTTATTTTGTTTTGGGGAAAATTAACAGCAAAACAATCTTAAAAATATGAAATAATGGTTTTTACAATTATGCCAATTACAAATTTTCAATTAGTGTATATTATAGATATCTCACAGAGACGAAACTGTATTAATTATGGGAAAGTAGGTATAGAAGTCATTTGGGTGTAACAGGACTTATGACCTGTCTTTTGGTTGGCTTAAGTGATCACTTTACACAATTGTAACATTCACCATTTCCACCCATGATAGAATATACCATGCTTATTCATTTTTTGGAAGTTGTATATATGTTCAAATTGCGTGAAGCTTTCATATATGAGTTGTAAGCGCCTTTTCCATGCGGCCTGTACAAAGCCATTTTCATTCCCCTAAATCCCCACAGATGTCGCTAATGAGAAAATCTACAATTGATTTTACGGAATTTTGGGAGCAATATACTTTTATTATGTGTAATGAAATTCATCCGAATACTTGCATTACACTAGGATACAAATTTTCCACTGAATTTAAAAATTTACTTTAACTTACTTTAATATCGAGTGGAGAGGGTGGAGGGGAATGTGGGAAGGGGGTAGAAGGGAAGATATAATGTACAAATTAGTTTGGGTGCGGTAGTGTAGATATTGTTTGTTTTATGTTTCTTATTGTTGCGTTGAAAATGTCAATGTGGTGATAGTTTGTGTTAAATGAATTTGTGGATCTGTACATAAAGGAGTTTTGTTTTGAGTTGGTCTTACAAAAGGGGAGATGAAAAGTAGGTGAATGTCTGTTATTGCGAGTTGGGATGTGGTAAGATAAGTTGAAGAAGTTCCGGACTATCAACTAGATTGTGTGTTATTTTGAATAGCATCACCGCGTCAGCTATGTTTCTTGGACGAGTTAGGGTCTGCATGTTAAAAAACTTCGCAGAGTCTTCATTGCTTATATGAGATCTAAATGAACGGAGGTCTAGGTATCTTAGGAATCTGTTTTGGACGCTTTCAATTCTATTTTCGTGTACTGCATAACCTGGATTCCACACCTGAGATGCATATTCTAAAATAATACGAACGTAAGAGAAATAAAGTGTCTTGAGGGTACTGATATATTCAAATCTGAACCGAAATCCGGAATTCTGCAAACCACCTAGAAATGGAAATCACGCCTGTTTCCTCCAAAATGTCTATCGAATAATTTGGCAATGCAGTATGATGAAAATGTCTGTTCTTATATTAAGTACCTGCTTATTAAATAAAATTGTGTGTTTTCTTTATTATTTTATGCGAGCAAGAACTCGACAATTTATAGTTTAAATATTGAATATTTTGAATGGAGAAATGTTTGGAACAATCGTGAAATTTGCATTTTGTATTGCAAAAATAAATATCAAGAAGTTTAAGGTTTTTTTTAAAATATTTATTCCTTTTGGTCGCTTAAATTATAATTTCATTATTCCTTATTTCGAACGATAAAAGGATCAGTGATTTACCGGTGGGCTCCAGCCGGGATCCGGGAGGAGATTTGAGAGTCGTGTAGACATTGATCAGTCTCTTCCCGGGGCTGGAACGAACAACGTCCAAATTTAAAACAACACAAATGCAGAACCACTACATTTATAAAGCCATTAGCTACTATACATAGTAATCTTCCCACGGAGATACGCCGTATCAATAACCATTCAGAAAAAATAAAACATGTCTAAAATCCAACATCAATCCATAAACCGTTTAAAAATTAAAAAAAACATTCTGGTATGTATCCTCTGAAATGTAGTGATTTTCCCGCGGTTCATACAGATAAGACGGCGCGCAGTGCAAGTATTAAGAGTTAAAGTACACTTGCGATGCTTAAAAAATGGCGTATTTTCGGAATTCGCAAACCACCTAATTGAAATAGACCACGCGTTTAATAGTAATACAGGTGTTATAGCATAGCATTAATACATGAAAATGGAATATGTGGTAGACTAGACAATTTAGAGCCATTAGAAAAGCCGTTAATTTGAACTTGTTTAAGTTTTCTGTCCTGCAGCAGCTGGACTCTTCTTATCTCTGTTCTTCCTCGGATATTTCCAAGCCAGGACAACTGTTTTCTTCAGTCTCCTCCGCGGGCTTCAGTCTTCCCTTCGGCAACCAACTGAAGTAGGGTTTCAAGATAGATCACAGAGACGAAGCCATATTTTTATATGGGAAAGTAGGCGTGGAAGTCTTTGGATGTTCATAGGGCTTATGACCAAACGTATCGTTCACCATTTTCACCCATGATACATTACATTTGATTATTGATTATGTTATTTGTTGTGTTTATGTTTTTATGAATTTCAAGTGTTTCTAAATTATTTTGTTTAAGGCCGTATGTCTGTTTATGTAGGATGTGTATTTTTGCATTGCTGAAAGTGTGGTTATTTTCTATAATGTTATTGGCGTATTCTGAAAAATTGTGATTTGTGAGGCACCTTTTCTGTTCTTTAAATCTTTTTTTCAATTGATCTGCCTGTCCTACCTATATATGACATCTCACAATCCCCACATTCTAGTTTATAAATACCATTACGGTGTAATTTGTTAGGATTTTTAGATTTATTATTTTTCAATTGTTTTCCGATTGTATTGTCAGTGTAGAAAGCTGGTTGTATATTATTTGGTAGTTTTCTGGTAATATCGTATGATATTGTATCTATATAAAGTATTTTTTGCCAATTATTGTGTGTGTCTTTGGTAAAAGAGTTGTATATATATATTTTTTTATTATGTTTGTTTGGATTTTTTTATTTAAAATTTTTTGTATTGTATCTATTTTGTAGCCGTTGTTGAGTGCTATTGTTTGTACTGTTTTTAATTCTCTTTTTTTTAATTTCTCTATTTTTATTTTTTCTAATTTCAATTTCTCAAATATAAGTGGAAAAAAACAAAGTTGATTGTTTTATTTCTGTTCGAAGAATATTTTTTCTTCTTCTGTATGAAGGCTTGAACTTTGTGGTGACATTCTTATTAAAATAAAACACAAATTACTTTGTTTTCACCACTATATTAGATTAAAAAATCTACATGTTTCGAGAACAATGTTCTCTTCTTCAGGATTATTGTGTACTAATCTTAAAAGTTGAAACAAGCAAATATGTTACGGTGAAGGAGCGGTTGAGGGGGTTGGTTAGGGGAGGGGGGGGTTCGAGGTGTTGATTATTATGGGTCATTTGGAATGTTAAGTGGAAAAATATTCAAAATAGGATTATGCAAAAGTTTCGTCTGTGTATTTATTATATTAGACTTAATATTAACATTTTTCCTAATTTCGAGTATTTCTAAATTATTTATTTGAGGTATTTTATAGTTGAAATGTAAAAATTTTAAGCCTGTGTTAATATCAAATGTACGGTCAAATTCTATTAAATGTTTTGCGAAATCAGAATCAATATTGACCTCGAACCCCCCCCTCCCCTCACCAACCCCCTCAACCGCCCCTCCACCGTAACATATTTGCTTGTTTCAACTTTTAAGATTAGTACACAATAATCCTGATGAAGAGAACATGGTTCTCGAAACATGTAGATTTTTTAATCTAATATAGTGGTGAAAACAAAGTAATTTGGGTTTTATTTTAATAATAATGTCACCACAAAGTTCAAGCCTTCATACAGAAGAAGAAAAAATATTCTTCGAACAGTTGATATATAATCAATTATAAAAATACTACTAACTTATCTACCTACTCGACTTTAAGTCAGAAGTATCGATGCAGAGAACACCCTCGGCATGTGAAGCCTCTACCACATACGAGTAGAACGATATCGATTGATACTTATTGCGAAAGTCAGAGGGATGATTCTTCTTGGCAACTCTGGTGATCATTTTTATTTTATTTTGATTTGTTTATTTTTCTCTTTTATGTTATTATTTTATTTAAAAATTTATTTTGCTTCCTACTTCACCCCTGAGACAGTAAAGTGGTTTGTTCGGACTGCACGAGTGCCTTTCCTTCGTCTACGGCGTAGCGAGTATACCGTCTTAGCATTAACATAATTTCATCCTGAATAGCGAAAGTGTA